>JAOQMM010000173.1:2653436-2663437 GCA_027563515.1 Erythroxylum platyclados | reverse complement strand
AAGAACGGTTTAGCATGAATTACTAGGGATTTAAGAAATTATGCAACTCATTTATAGGTTAATTCATATTGAGAACATATCTTATCTTTTTTCGAGTTTTCCCCATGTTTTAGATTAAATTTAAGTTGAGTTTGAGTTGTTTTAATCCTAATTTAAATTATTTGATACAGGTTAATCAGAAACTTTTAAATTTTAAATCAAATTTGATCCAAGTTTTGATTATTTTAATTTTTTTAAATTTTCAATGAAATTGAATTAAAATGATGTATATAAAATATCGAATTTCTTAGACATTATCTTCAAAGTATGAACTGGAGTGTAGTCTCGAGGAAGATGTGGCCGTATCAGATACCTTCGAAACCTAGATTTGGATTCATTAGTTCTTTTCTCAGTTTTTGATTCTTTGTGAATACGCATTCTTTATCATACTAAGTATGATGTCAGGTAATACTTTCTGACAATTGCACGGTGGCTACAACACTCAACTTGCCTCATTGAATATAAACTTCATCGATAAAAAATTTTCAGTGAACTTTACATTCCAAAGTGAATGGAATACTTGAAAGGTGAAAAACTTTGACTTTTCCTACGCTATCTCAAACATAAAAAATTAGGGTCTTTAGGTGATGAGGTATACAGATGCAGTGTATTAGCATACTTGGAAAGTGAATGGAATACAGTTCATTACTGCTCTCCATCTACCTTTCTCTTGCAATATTGATGTCATTGCTTACCCCTAATTTTTCATTATTTATTAGCAACTTTTTGAATCAGGAATTACTAAATTGGAGTAGAGTTGATTTCTTTTGTTTCCACTCTTTTTCTCTAGCCTTGATTAGTTGCTCTAATAATACTTTCTGGTTCTTGGAGCCATTTGTATTAATTATTGTTTTGTTAGACTTTGAGAATTATCCCCTAAAAGAGAAGAAGGACTTGTATCTCAACTAATATATTTGAAATTTAAGTTACAGTCAATCTTTGTTTATTTTTGTCCTCTTATGAGAATATGTTCTATAAATCACTTGATTGTTCTGTAAGCTAGAAACTCACAACTCCCTTAAGACTTATCGGTCAAATATTCTCTGTGCCCTTTGACCAAGAGTTGCTCGAATGGTATCAACGAAGCATAATATATAATATATATAAAGGGTACAGTCCTCGTGGTTATTATAATTAACATTATGTAAATAATCTCAAAAATTGTAAATTATTTTGTGATGTTGAAGAGTATATGAGATGATAAATTTGGTCTCTTATTCGAGTTTGTAAAAATAGCTTAACATTGCATGAAAATTTAACTTAAATGGTTGTGTGATTTTCTTATGCACTTGACTTAGTTTATTGTCTTATTCTCTCGGGGAGATCCATCCATCATTAAATAAATCTTTTGATTTTTTTATTGTGATTGCTTTACAGTGAGAATGTTGAGAATGTTTGGAACATTGAGATTAGATTTTGGTTTTAGTCATTTAAATTTGTCAATGAGCACAAAGCCTCGAGAAGGAGAAAACTCAGCTGTTTTTCCAAGAATATTCACACGCAACTAATGTGAACCTTTCCACAAAAGCTGCTCAGTGGGTGTATGAAAGAAAGACAAATAATTCCTGCGGATAAAGGAGCAATTGCAGAATAAAGTTCTCTCGACTCAATGAAGTAAGTCGATAACAGTTAAGTTAGTCAAGAACCTCTAGAATTAATGTTATATATTAATAAACATATATAATAAATCAAAATATATTTAACAAATATTATTCCTTTAATTTATTAATTCTCAATTACTCTCATAACGAGATTATCCATATAACAAAATCTATTATATAAATTATCTCGGTATTTCTAACAACAAAATAATAAAAAAGAGCTAGAAATTTTTTTACATAAGAATGGATTTATGTTTTTTTTTTGTCTCTTTCAATTTATTTTTGGATTAAAATAGACTTGTGCACTAATTATCATTTGGATGTAGAAAAACGTAAAATTTCTTCATATTTTATGGTGCTTTATAGCATTTGATACACCAATTATCTGCTTCAGACTTTTGGAAACAATCTTTCTACTAATTAGGAGTAAGATTGTATATTACTGGACTTCTACAAATTTAACATTTCAGCAAAATTTTACTGAATTATTGTTGTTATTACATGCTTCAAACTTCTAGGTTTTTAACTTCACTCCACATTGGCTCTATGATAGATTTGGAGGAAAATCTAATTTTATTTAGTGATCCTCTTGTGATAAATGATATTATTCTCATATCAACTTTCGTATACCAATTCTAAACTTTAAATGTTCTAGCCTTAGAACAGAACTGACATTAATTAGATATTGATATTTCTATCTTCAAAACCACTATACACGGAAGCAATCATTTGACAATTCTACACGAAATTAAGTTGGAAACATCCCATACACATATTCATATTATTGCTAGAAATAGAAGAACATTTCCTAGTGGTCCTATATTCATCGCTTGATTTGATAGTGACCTTTGCCCATGGACTTCTGGACTTTCTGCATGTGTCGACAAAACCAAAATAGGAAGCACTTGTCGAAAAGATGTAAACCAATTCTACTTTCTTCACAAAAGAATAATTTTAACTAATTAATCTTTTAAATTTATACAATAATTTATAAATAAATTATTGTAAGAAATGATAAATTTAAATCAAATAACAAGATCCAACCGAACCCGATTTGTCAGCATTTGAGACTTTTAAGAAGCCCCTTCCTCCAAATTGTACTTTAGTCAAAACAGCAATTGCCAAGTCTCGGCCTACCACAGGGAGCTGAGGTGAAAAGTCAAGATGAACGCTGGCATTCACATCCAACTTTTAACGACTACATCACATTTCAATTTAATCAAGTGTGTCCGGTTTTGACCTCTAAGTCTTGAAAAGAACCTCCTTAATTTCACTGTTTTCACATTACTTTGTCTAACGATGGTCGAGACTTTCCTTGGTGTTTAGCTCAAGATAGCGCATAACAGAATTGCTAACTAATGTGCTAGTGCCTACATTTGAATTTCCGATTTCGTAGTGTGAAGGTAATAAACCAGGAGGATTTGGTAAAACCAAGAAGTAATTTGTCTAGGATTATGTAGTCTATAGAAGAGGGAACAGATTATCTATTCTCATAAATCTGTTTCGTTAATTTTCATTCACATATTTATGTGAGACTCACATAAATGTGTGGTTAAAAATCAATAACACACATTTAAAATACGTTAAACGGCACAGCTGATCCTGTGCTTATAAAAGAAACTTACCTTTTGAAGTTAAGTAATGGAGACATGATATTATCGAATCCAATCCTCATCTTGGAACAAAACTTTGAACTCTTTTAAGATTTAACTTATTTTAATGTATTTAAAATTGTTAACAGGTCAAAAGAAGTCGATTTTAGAATAATTTTTTGGTAATATAAAAATTTTAAATTAAATCGATATTATTTTCATTAATTTAGAGTATTTCAAATCACTTAAATTACACTCAATTGATTCTTCGAATTTAAAACTAATCTAAAGTGATGTTACTAATCCAAAATGCCATCTCTAGGTGTGCCTAACCTGAAAAGATTCTTCGTGACATATCGTATCATGATCTACAAGCAACTTGATCATGGTGGTGATGAAACAAAAATCAGGACTTTTTCATAACTTGCTATTGGCATGATCATGCCATGAACCATATATGTTGAATCAGTAAGAGACCAACATCCACCAAGAGTTAGGTATTTGTCAGTATCAAAGAAGCACAAATATCGCTATGCAGTATGCGTAAAACAAATATGCATGGCTACTGAGGTTTCAGAGCTCGAAGATAAGGGTCCGATTCTTCCTTTCTTCTATCTCAAAGATAAGAACTTGTTTATTATAATGTTAAATTATTTAAAAACAATTCAAATATTATAAATTCTATTAAAAAAAAACCACTCTATTACGTATGTAATAAGTTTTATTAAAATAATATATTTTTAAAAATATTTTTAAAACGAGTTTTGCACCTTTTATTCCGTACTAAGTAATGGTAGCACAATGAAAATCGTTGCAAGTGTTATATGTTGAGTGGCTAGCTGGAACAGGATATGTAAGTACTGAAGAGTACCCGACATTCTTTTTCAACCTTTGGTTATACTCTATTGGTCATCCTCTCTTATCGTTAAGCAATTGTTAAATATGTGATTTGACTTAAAAAATTAGTCGCTGAGTAAGCTAAATGCTTGAGCATGAAGTCCTCCAAGGCCACCAAAGATTGACTTAGTCAATTTAATTCGCTTTAATCTCTTTGCTTCCTTTTGACTTAATAGCACACCATGTCGATATGTGGTCTTTGTTAGTCTTCTCAAATATTATAAATCTTGCTGTCGAGATGATTTGGTCCAATAAGAATTTTATTTTAAATAACGTATTAATTTTACTTAATTAATACGTTATTTAATGCATGAGATTAAGCGTGAAGTGATACTATTATAATTACATGTGAAATGATATTATAAGCAGATAACAATTAAATTAGAATGTAAAAATTGATCATTTAATGCATGAGATTGATTGTATCACAATTTTATAATTATTTCGTATCAAAATTTAGCATTAAATGAATCGCAATATTAATATTAATCAATAATGGGTACAATTAATCGACAAACAAGTAATTATTATACTGTAAAATTTGCATAGATTTCACATAGGGTCATTAAATTTACTAAATTCATTAGAGTTGTTCCAGAGGATTATAGATATTGAAGTTGTTACTTTGGCTGATGCTTCAAGGAGTGATTCAACACCGAGGGACATAGAAAATGCTCTGAGCCGACATCTGAATCCAAACTTCGCTCTTTTTCAATTGAAACAACGTGAGATATAGGCATTATAGCATGTTCCCTCAACCGTTACTCATTGTCATTACAGACATTAAGATAACTATAAAAGAATGCAGCCATTTGAGAGACCCTACAAGCTGCTAGAGCCGAGCATGTCGTAGCCAAAAAACGTCAAAGCAACTTTCCAAGTTATACTACTGCCTTTTAACCAAGACTACTTGATCAAGCTTTTCTACATCAAACATAAGCAATATTCTTCCATACCCAGAAATCACAACTAATTTGTAAGTAAAAGGAAGTAGTTAAAAAAGTGCTGGCTGGCGATCAAAACAAAACTGAATGTTATTAAACAAACAAATCTCTCTCAGGTAAAATCATTAGGGTTTTCATCATGAATTTCTGACACCAAATTTCCCTCCTAGATTAAATTTACATCGTCCTGTGTAAAACAATGCTATTGTGCAACAAAGTACATGGAGTCTGAGAAAGATGAATCATGAGGAATGCTTTGCAGGCAACTCTCGAATTCAGAAACAAGTTGAGGATAAGTCAGAGACCCTGTATTGCCCCAGCTGGTGCTTTCTGTAGTACTAGCTCCCGCACTGCTACTGTTTACCATGTCCATTCCAGGAAAGCTCTCCAACCCTTCTAATTGTAGACTGCAATAGGCCAATTCCTGATCTAACTCAACTGGGAAACTGTTAAATCCCCCGATTATACTCGAACCTGCTCCGTTGGAACTAAAGTTGGTGTTGTGCACTTGGGAACAAGTACTGTCTATGGAATTCAGTGAAGATGTAGAAGATAGCATGTCAATGGAGTTCGCATAGAGCTGATGATCTTGAGTACTGCATGAGCCATCAAGTGTATAATTAGTGGAGTTGATGTTTGATTTTTCAAGGTCATCAGAAAATCTTCCCCCTAGCTTGATTAACAAGTTCCGAATCGACTCTTGATCCATGAGAGAAGGTTCCTGGCAGGCGTTTATCTCCGGCATGAATACAGGCAGCTCAGGCCAGTAAGGAGTTTGTTGATTTAACACACCAGGAGCAGCAAAATTCCCGTTTTCTCTCTTCATCTCCTGCTTGATCGTAGCTCTTCGTTCTTGTTGCTCCTTTCGCTGTTTCCCCAGAAGCTTTTTCTTCAGCCTTGTGTTCCAATAGTTCTTAATATCGTTATCAGTTCTCCCAGGCAATTGAGCAGCAATTATGGACCACCTATTGAACATGTTCAATCATTGCAGTTCAGCCTCCGAACTACTCTTAAACTCGAATCCCATAAGGGTAATGACTAAAGAATGTTAAGAAAGTGCCAGGCAAGTAACTTACCTGCTTCCAATACTTATGTAGAGACTGCAGATGATGTTGTCCTCTTCCTCCGAGAAGCCACCATGTTTAATGTTTGGTCGGAGATAGTTCAACCATCTAAGTCGACAACTCTTTCCACATCTCCTGAGACCTATATATTACATTCCCAATGAGGACATAAGCTTTTTTGCTAAAAGATGAGACAAGTAAAAGAAGGTCAACTATTATTTACCTATCTTCTGTGGCAAGGCTATCCAGTTGCCTCCGGTGCCATTCTGTTCAATATAGGCCTTGAGTTTAGCATCTTCTTCAGGCGACCATGGACCTTTCTTCACGTTGGCTTTATCACAACAAGGTGCTCTCCCCATGTTTATGCCTAGCTTTTGTTGTTTGTGTGTTTAAAAAAAGAAAAGTTAAAGCTAACGACTAATAATCTTAATTAGCTTTTCCTTCTTTATCTCTTGACAATAACGAGACTGGCAATGTTATATATAAGAGGATAGGAGAGAAAGAGAAAGAGAGAGAGAAACAATAGTAGCCGGAGAAGGAGAGACAGGAAGATTTCAAAAAGGAGTTAGAAAAATAATTAAAGGAAAGAAGGAACAAACTTTACGAATAGAATAAAGAAGAAAATGGAAATGCCAGAACACTAGAGCAAGGTTGTTCCTATTTGTCCTTCTCAGTTCAGAATCTGTAACAGATAACCTCTATTATAATAAACCCCTCCCACACACCATCAGAGAGTTGGTTCACATTCGCCAGCTGATGAGGTGATCATGACCGTGCAATTTATGGACCAGACCAGGCTAACTTGGTCAGGGTGTGAATGCTTGATCAGATCATCATTGGTTGAATGGTTCCTGATCATAGAAATCGTCATGCATTTATAGTTGCATTCGTACTATGTACTGGAAGCAATAAATGTGTTCTCTCTTTGAGTGATTCTTTTCTTGCATCTTGACTAGAAACAAAACCTTTTCTCCTCGACCCTCGTACACATTTCCTGATACTGTTAGAGTTTAATGTTTCCTTCTCCTATTTTAGTTAGAAGTAATTAAAAGTTGAAAGTGTTAGGAAATTTTATATTTTTTTACGAGACTCCTATTGGATAACCACATTATAACTTTAATCTCATACTAATTTAGATTTCTCATGCATGTTTAGTACAATTATATTTAAAGTTTTATAGATTGAAGTGTTTTCATAACTTAACAAATGTCATATTCTAGTTTTTAATTTTTTAATTTTTAATAATATATAAAATTTTACAACTATGTATTAGTATTATAATATAAAGTCTAGAAAATTTTAATAGGATGATATGTTAAAAATGAAATAAATTGTAGATAACTAAAGGAATATGATCCATCGTGTTATTCATCAGCAAAAGATCATTAGAGTGGAGAAGACTTTTGTTAAACCTTAAGGGTTTTGTTAATGTGAAAAGATTTCGTTAAAGTTTCCTGTAAAATTACTGTTTTAAGATGTTTAATTAAAAGCTTTTTCAAAGAAAAAACTAAAGAATGAACAACGAAAGGTCAAATTCTAATAAAAACCTTTATACTTCTAACCCTAAAATAAAAAATGCCTTGTAGAATTTAAATTTATCAAGAATACAATTAAATTTGATAAAAAATAAAATCTATGACTATGTGACGATTCAAACACGTCTTGAAAAGATATATTTATAATTACATCTTCAAGATTTAAACGCGTCTTAAAGTAGTCTGAAAAATTTTTAATTATGAATGAGTTAACGCGTTTAGAAGTAGTTTGAAATTTTTTTTAACTATGAATAAGTTATTATAGCTATTGAAAAAGACAATTGGTTTATGCAAATTAGAGCAAAAATCTAAGACCATCTAGAAGGAAAGTAACAACACTTTGTGCATGTGTAAGTTATGGTTGGTGACCAAATGGACGAACTAAAAGGAAGAAAAATTGCCACATAAGTCACAAAATTTACCCTCAAAATGGGGGTGCATTTACCAAACAGAATTAAGATAACACTAATCTATGTGATTGATTAGAGCAATTAGAGACATACCATACCCCAATCTTCAATCAATTAGGGACATGGCACTATGATTAGGCAAATGTTCTAGTAGGAAGTCCACTGTCACATCCATTCACGCCACAAATAAGACCTTGTGCCTTGTCTGTTAGTGCTTTTTGCATATTATAAACATAGAATTTATAATTATTTGAAATTATTTTAAATTAAAATTACGTATTATTAGACTTTTTTAAATTTTAGTATTGCGTAAAAAAAATTTAGCAATTGGACCACCCTCGAAACAGAGATACGAACATTGCTAATTAGTATTTAATCCCATTTGAAAGTGAAATAGCTTATAATAATCAGTTGATTTGACTGGAGCTAAAGGAGTAAATGTCAATGGCGGTATTTTTATTATGCTGAGTGGTGGCTGATTGTGATTTGCCCTTTTCTTTAATGTGGTGCTCCTCAGATTTGTTTGAGAAAGTATAATATTTTTATTTTTTTTTAAGAAGATTAAATTAGTGGAAAATTAAGGTGACTGAACTGTTTTCAGTCAAGAATTTAGGGGTTTCTCTCAAAATCACGTTTTAGAAGATTCTACTGAAATTGTGGTACGTAGGGTTAAACTTTAGGGTTTCTTTTTTTTTCTCTTTTGAATTAAAATCACATTTTAGAATATTCCTTTTCTCTTTTTATATAAATTTATAAAATTATAATAATTTTTAAAGTTAAATAGACTTTAAATTTGGTAAGTTCATATTAAAGTAATTAACACTAAAGAAATTTGGACAAAAAGAGAAGTACACGGCAACGTTTTCAACACGCAAAAGAAGGAAATAGTCTTCTTGGTAGGCCAACCTCTAAACTCAATTGGTCAATCCATCTCTTTCACTTTAATTCAATTATTTAAAAAAAGAAAAAAGAAAAAAGAGGGAAAAGCTTCCATCAAGGTAACTTTTGGACTTAGTTTCATCTTTATTTGCATCTTCTTTTACGTTTGTTTGAACGAGTCATTAGTCATTACAGCTCAAGCCTCCATTGTTCTCGAGGCACTTCTCTAAGAGATAAAGAGATACCATTCTCGAGGCAGTTTCCTTGCTAATTTCATCATATGTAACTCTGACGTAAGAATCCATTGCTTTCTGTTATGAATGTGACAATTTTAAATTTCCACTTTTTTCAAAAATTGTAAAGTAAATTTAAAATTTAAAATATGGTTACAAAAAGACTATATTATTTGTAAAAATTAAAATTTTAAATAAAATTAACTAGTTTATTATAATTTATGAAAATCATTTAATTTACAAAAATCAGTTGGATAATTAATAAGCTCATTAATTTTTAATAATAAAAATTATTAAAATAAATTGAACTGAAAAATTGATTGGTTCAAATTTTTAATAGTTGAATCGGTTCAATTTTTGATCATTACTTTTTATTCATTAATTAAAAATGTAACAACTTTTTATACAAGATAATATGAAAGAACATAAAAAGAAAAGTACATTTCTTTTGTGAGTTTATATTTTAAAATTTTGCAAAAATAGAGGACTGTCGGAGTGAATAAGGTTAGGGATGGTCGTTTATTTTTTATTTTTTGAAAAAAGAAAAAGAATTTAAATTATAATTAAAACTAAATTGACGTTATAACGAGTTTAAAGTTTTAAGCCTACCATCATATTACAATATGACCAAAAGTAAAAACTTCCTAAGGAAGATAATATGACTATTTGTATAACATACAAAGACAAGAAACAATTATAGGCACCAATGAAGTTTTATCTTCATGGGAAAGTTCATTCACCATTTCTGATATTTGGGATTTTGTTTTCTCTTTCTAGCAGATTTCTTTTTTGCAGATTTAGATTGCA
>JAOQMM010000173.1:2637473-2653336 GCA_027563515.1 Erythroxylum platyclados | reverse complement strand
AATCACTATGGATATCTAGGACATGGGCTACAGCTAGTGGAGTATCACTGCCCTCTGTTTGTTTGATATCCTCTGTCCCTTAATTCTCAGTTTGCCAAACAATTACAACTAGAGTCAGCATGTTAGCCCAATCCATCTGAAAATACTTCAAATATTGAGAGGTAAAATCATTCATGCCACTGTCTTTGGAAGGAATATCAATTGGAGATGATCATCAATTGCACAGAATTTTTCTTTTATATTTTACAAAGAAATTGCCTTTGTAATTCAAATCTCTAACTTTTCAGTCATAAAAAAAATAATTTTACTGATTACTCCAAACTGTCCTCTTCAATTGTTGTGGAAATAAGTTGTAAATATCTAAAAAGAAACGCGTTTATGATATTAATCCGCCTTCCCTTCGATGGTAGCTTGACTTGAAAAGGTTTTGATGGACCTGGACAGTCGACTCCAGTCTTTCTTGGCTGATCACCCTGAAATTTCATCGGGTACCTTTCTTTTGCTTTCATAAATAATTGTCTTTAAAGACTTTTTAAAGCTAATGTAATGACTCATAAGTCATATCCCCTTGTCCATTTTCCTGAGCACAAAAAACGACAAATGCCTTATAGGTTTTAGTGAAGATGAAATATAGAAATCTAAATTCCAAAATATAAAATTTTAATTATTTAAATTACTTATAAATATTAATAATATTGCAATTTTAAAGAAATAATATTTTTATTTTTATCAAATTATTTTAATAAAAATTATATAAAATTTCTCACATAAATAATAATCAATCATACATAATATATATTAAATTGTTTTAACAAACGTTTAATATTTTTTTTAAAACTTATATTATCACAAATATATTTTTATAAAATAAAATATTTTAAAAATAAGAAAACTAGATTAAGAAAAGGTAAAAGAATTAATAATTTAAGATAATTATAATAAAATATTAATTTGAGTTAGATTTAGTTAATTCTCATCAAATTTAAAAGCTAGATTAAATCTTCACATAAATAATATCTGATTAATTCATCTCTGATGCTAGGTTTGACAATTAGGTTCGAGCCTAAATTGGCCTAACTTGAATTCAATTAGCTAGATTAAGGTTGGTCGGGCCTCAGATAATTAAAAAATGAGATCATTTTAAAAAAAATTTTGAAAAAGGGCTAATCATCTTTATTTAATGTCTTATATTATGTTTGTTGTCTTTATTTTTTAACTTAACTCTAAGAAGATAGATTATTATGAAAAACTTAAACTTAAAAGATTTTTTTTATAATTTTATAATTTGTTTAAATTACGAGAAGGTTAGTGTAAGCTTGAAGTCAACTTCTGGCCAAATTAGGGTTGGTTGGACCTCAGACAATTGGAAAATAATGTTGTTTTGAAATTTTAAAAAAAAATCGGACTAGTCATCTTTATATAATGTCTTACATTGTATCTATTTCTTCGCTTTTTTAAATTAACTATAAGAAAATAGGGTTTTCTGAAAAAATTAAACTTAAAAGAATTTTTTGATAATTTTATAATTTGTATAAATTACGAGAAGGTACGTGTATTCTATCTTGCAAAAAAGTAGGATATCTTTGACACTTTTCATGTGATTTGCTGCCCACTCGTGTCTCACGAAGTTGAACTCAATCAATCTCTTGAATCTACCGCGTCAGAGACATAAGATAACGACATGATTGATTTATAATCACATCAAATCAAATACGTGAAAATAATTATCAATCCTACATTGAATAAGGTAACTGATGGCTTGATGTGATGTGAAGACCCCCTATTTGTGCTTTGTTTGTATCGATTCGTTTACATTTGGGGGATTCAAGTTGCTCTTACGGTAAGCATTAACTTAAGATGAGGGAAGAAGATTTACTGATCAGTTAAATTTTATAAATTAATAAATTTTTATAAATAAATTAATTTTAGTTTAACAATCTTTTTTTAATTAAATTTCAAATTCTTAAATAGGTAACGACAATCTCTTTCAATTATATTTCAAATTTTTTAATTTTTAGTTGATTTTATGTTGGTCTAATATCGGT
Organism: Erythroxylum platyclados; assembly: GCA_027563515.1. Classification (NCBI taxonomy): domain Eukaryota; kingdom Viridiplantae; phylum Streptophyta; class Magnoliopsida; order Malpighiales; family Erythroxylaceae; genus Erythroxylum; species Erythroxylum platyclados. Next base: position 2,651,291 of record JAOQMM010000173.1, on the reverse strand, counting down.
TGAACCTTTTAAACCTTAAACTTTTTATCTTATCAGTTTAACTTTCGGTCCAGTTTTTAAAATATTGGATACAACAATATATAAAAAAATTAAAATCCTCTTAAAACTCGAACTTGAATCTAAATTTTTTTTATTAAATTGAATTTTTGAACTTGTTCTAAAAATAAATTGGGTCACAAGGCTTTTATATATATATAAGTTTTAAGCAAGACATTTTTATGTACAAGGATCATTTGAAGCCAAATTTTTTTAACTTAGCTTGACCCGTGCATTTTTATTATCTCTAAATAGAAACTTATTTTCATAGTTTTCATCTTTCTAAAGCAAATTACCATAATCACAACGTAATATCAGAAGTAACATCTCATGTTAGAAAAAAAAAATAGAAAAGGCCATCTGATCTTTTCTAATTTGTTTGTATTTGTTGGAGAACTTAATATGAAGAACTATACAAAAAATGACTTAACCGAGGGAAATTGGTTCGATGAACATAGCTTCTCTGCTTGCTCATCTCAAACATATCATCACTGATCACCAAAAGAACCAACCCATATTGTGAATTTATAATGTGAATTTGTTGGTGCTGTATTGATCTATTTTTCTCCTGTTTATGGGATAGTCTCCCCTTGATTTGCCTGTTTATTAGATAGGTGTTCTCCCATTGTAGTTTGAACTTGTTCTAGCATGGCTAGTTTATAAAATTCTTCATTCAATTCCCAAAAAAAAAAAAAAAGAACCAACCCATATTTGACTCATACAAAGCAAATCCTTATTAAGAAGAAACTCACTGAATCACTTTCTGTAGCTCGGCCCTTTGATCCCTCCATTAAAAGCAAACGCCTTTGAATTCCTTTCTGCATTATTGACATTTCAAAGTTCAAAGCTTTTTAGCTAGAAAGAAGAAAAGGGAAGGTACAAAATGTCAAAAGAGAGACAGATAAAGACGAAATTCTGGATCAACCCCAGTTGAGTCTGCATGTTCAAATGGGCATTACTTTTAACCTTCCAGATATTTAAGGAACAAAGCGTAAGCTTTTTCTTGTGACCCTTGAAAGGGATACTAATATTATATATAAAGGAAAAGTAGGATGAAGAAGGTGGTATGAAATTGCATCTTCCATATGTGATTGCTTTGATAATGGAACACTTTTACTTGTTCGTGGCGGTGAAAGACTTCTGTTATGTTTCTTGTTGTAGTGTCACTGCTACTTTTTCCATCTCCAGGTGCAGGGATTTTAGACTTTTAACTCAAAGCCAACCAAATAGCTAAATGTTGCCAATGGGCTTCTGAAGTCTTCCTGCGTTCTTAGTCGTACTAGTCACCTCATGAAACGCGCAAACGTACACGTATCATGTTGCAATTTGCAAACCAACTTCATCTGGTTTTAATAATTTATGGATTGTTTGTTTCTAATGGAGTTTTTATTTTTATTTTTGTTTTTAAATTTAATAAAAATATGCATTTGGGTTGAATTTCTATTATTTATTTTGTTTGTAGTTTTTCCTTACTTTCATTATTTATAAAAAGAATGCGGATTGATTTTGATTTTGATTTTTTATTTTGTCATAATCTAATTAACATTAATTCAATATACTATTATATTATTCTAATATTAATTAATATCGAGAATTATGCTTAATAGAATTTAATTTTTAAATGAAATAATTATTTAACAAATATATAAATTTTAAAATTATTTATTTATTTATAAAATAATTTTTAAATGTCGGTGACATTAATTTTAATAATTAAGATACATGTTACTAAATAGATATTATTTTATAAATAAAATCTACATATTATTTATTTATTTTAATAAAAATAATGAACCAGAAGTGAAATTATTTAGATAATCAATTCATCAAAGTAATTTATTTATAAATTTATAATATTTAGTTACTATCAATAATAAAATATAATTCACATATATTTTATTTTTGTTTAAAAAACAGAAACTAAAATCATGAAACTAAAACCAAATAAAATAAAATAAAAAAGAAACTAATAAGTCCAAGTTAACTTCTTAGTACATTCGGATAAACTTTAGAGTTTGTAGAGATTGAATACAAGCTACAATCATCGACCCAAATATGCCTAACTTAGCTCCAATGGCCAATTCATTTGTAGTCTAGTAAGCACGTTGTAGAGCTGTCTCTATACACCAACATTTATTCAAGAGATGCATATTCCAACATAACAATGGCACCTTCCACTAAAGACTAGGCAACATTTTTTATCAAAGCCATCACCTTGATCCATGTAAGTTATGCTTCCAACTGGTGATGATACAACCACAGCTGCTCCAGTTCAGAAAACTTCATCAGCGTCAAGAAGTTCATCCACAGTCACAGGCCGTTCCTCTACCTGGATTGTAACACATTAATCATTTTATAAACACATTACTGCATACTGCACCATTAACAATATCAAGAATAGTAGAAGAAAATATGAAGGACAATTTAGAACAACTATCTGAACATGAGAAGAAGCAGATGTTTATGACAGACGATTATGGCGGAAATGGTTTCGATTTAATTTATTAGCAAGTGTTATCACTTCTTAAGTGCATCACAACGGCTAGCTAATTGAGTATTAAAGGTTATAGGAAAGGAGACAAGGAAGCTTCGACAATTCCATTCAATATACTTGGTATGGTTCTATACATTTAATAAGTTACTATCTGGTTCACCCCCAAACCAAGAAGTGATCTGGTTCACCCCCAAACCAAGAAGTGATCTGGTTCACCCCAAAACCAAGTAAAGACCTGTTTGTGAATTGTGAAACACAGAATACACTCTCTTTACCATATCATGCCACACACTAAACTATGATCATAATTCCTAAAATGAGCAGGATGTCAACATCTAACAAAAGCATGAATCATAATTGTCAAATTCCACATGTTTAACAACACATTTTATAGCATCAACGATGTACCTCGAACCCTTCAGTTCAAGCAAGTGAAGCAACATCTATAATTATTTTTCTTGCAATGCCAGGCAAAATTGTACCCTTTATTTCAGGAGTAGAAATAACATTATCCTGAGAATTGAACATATGAAAATGAATTAGCTGCAATTACCCTTAATGAGGTACTGCTTCAGAACAAGATGACCAGCCAAAGGTCAATAGGTAAATCTAACAGCATAGTGTATTCACCCACCTTGAAATGATACATAATCAGTAAAGATCCGACAATATCATAGCATTTCAACTTGGGCTAGTTTGTGACTATTAAAATAGTATGTTCTTGCAAGGAGAAGATTCATGAGAATTTGAATAGCTTGAAAGGCATGAAAAGGAAAATTGTAGAATGCAAGTACATTGAACTCTAATACAATATCTAATTAACGAGTATATCTCCACTACCTATTCCCAATAATGAGATATCAACTAGCAGGAATCCAATCTAAAGTTGAAAGAAAGAATGTCAGCTGTCTTTCAATTAACTGAAAATTTTAAGCAGAGAAATAAAAGCAGCAATTTAGTTAAGCAAATTGTGATGGAAGTCTGCATTGACAAGCTAATCAGAAAAATTGACAGCTCATACGAACGAGACATTGTCAGACCTAGAATAAATGCCTAAAACTTGAGAGATCACAGTTCAAATCCTGCATCAAGACGGGAGCACGGGAACTAGTGATAGTTTCCCACAAGTTAAAAGGCCAGATAAAGCATCAACCTGCTAGAACTTTGATGAGAGCATAATTAATCATATACTTATGGCAAAGGGCACTATTAGCAGCTGTACATATGTTCCTTGAGCGAGTAGGGAAATTACAGCCTAGCCGACACAAGATTAGGCAAATGCACATTAGAAAATACATGGTTTGCAAGTGACAATTGGCATTGGCATGTTATGATTCAAATTCCGTACAAACTGCTAGAAGTTAATTCCTTACATTACCTTCACAACAAAAATGTTGCAAGAGGAAACCTCCAAATACCGTATAAACACAGTCAAGACACAGAACATCAGAAAATCCTTCGACTTTTGCCGCAGATTGAGCCTTGAGAACCGATGAACAGCAATTTAATAAACATGAACGGCAAATCAATAACTAAAGTCGCTATATTACACAAATAATTACCAGCAAATAAGATTAAAGTAATACAAAACCTATATCCAGTTTCTACGTTTATGCATTATGATACTACTACATAATAAGGCTATATGAAAGCTGGAAACCGTATAAATACTCACAGCAGTGTAGTTTCCAATAGTTTTCACACGTCCAGTACCACCAGGAGTTGCTCTATGTAGTTCATGCTCAACAAGCAATCAAATTGATCAACGATAAACCTTCCTGAAATTATAATTTATAACAGAACTATGCTGTGCAATAAGGAATATTGTATCATCTATATCAACAGAGGATTGAAGAAGAACCATATTTAACAAAAACGAATGGTCTCAAGAAGGGAGCAGGATAAACATTCGCATCAAACATCTGTAAAAGTGAGTTCAAAGTCAATATGCAAAGAATCACGACATGGGATTTCTTTCACTTGCACACAATTCTTGGGGATTCCACTCGTTGCCTTTTGTGATGGAGATGAACAAAACTGTTCAAATGGAGCAATCTATCCACTGCTATATATATTTTACCAACACAGAGAAAAAATCTGCCTTACGACGTTGATTTTCAGAAGTTAAACCTTAATAAAATTTTAGAGCGAAGATGATTAGTGAGTATCAATGATTTAAAGTTGCAAGTTCAACTCAATCATAAGAAATTTAAAGGATGAAAACAAACCTTAAAATAGTTTCCCACAGGTGAAACATAGATAAAAAACGTATACTCAGAGGCAGGTGCAACACCAAGAACAGCTCCACTTCCCATTAGCAATGGCCTGATATACAATGACCCATTACCTGGAGGGGGAACTACCTGGAGGGGGAACCTAAAATTAAGGACCAAACATTTAGTAAGAAAATTAACTGGAGGATGAATATTTACAAGGCACAGAATTGAATGCTTACCCAGCGTTTGTTTGCCAAAACAGTTGCCTTCACAGCATCCACAAACTGCTCAACAGTTGGTATTGGAAGGCATATCCTTTCTGCACCCATCATCATCCGCTGTGCATTTTCCTCAGGACGAAACAACAGAATTTTAACGTCTTCTTTTCTTTAGGCTTTCAGACCTGCAAATAACCCCTGAATACAAACAATAAAAGAAGGGAAATGTGATCATAACAGGTACCAGATTGCTACATACAGAGGAGTATGCCTCTAAATTGAAATGTGAAAGGAAAAAGTAAACGCAAAATAAGGAAAAATTATGAACTGTATTTCTCTTATATCATTGACAAACTGAAGATTTCATTAACAAAAAGCGAAGATCAATGAAAGTCTGAAATCAGAAATTTTTTTACCTGATCATAACTTAAAACTCCTGCAGAGGGGTTCAATTCAATGTTCCCAAAACGCTGTATTTCACCTTTAGAAAAAGTTTCCATCTTTGATGCACTTCATTGTGTACATATAATCAGTGGGAACATAATTGAAGCCAAGGTTTGTCCCAATCGATATCAGCCAATTCCAACGTCCCGCTATATGAGATTCAAACAAGAAGACAATTAGTAAAACCAGACAGTGATGAAGTTCAAACACCCAGAAGCAAAACCTCTCCAGACAAGGAACAAGACATCCTTTCATGTCTTCTCCGTCCCACTTCCTAACAAAAACCACCACTGTTCTTGACATAAACAAGTCAAAAAAGTAGACCCCGAAGTTGTATTTTCCAGTAAAGGGAATAACACTAAACAGTCTCTCAACCAAAGTCAGAGACCAGTAGTTTTTAGACAATACGTGGCGCCTAAAAGGAGAGAGTCGGTGAAACATTAAAGGAAATGAACTGCCTGTGTACCTACGAACGAAACGAGCACAGAAATCCCATCAGTGAATAACACAATCTCGAGATAATGAAATCAAAGAGACACACACAAAAAGAAGAGAAATATTACCTTTTTGTGAACGGAGATGCATAGTCGTAGGAGGAAGGGAAAGGAGATGGGCAGAAAAGAAAATTACAATGGAGACCACCACCAATGGTTACGGCTCCCATCTCCATGAAAAAGGCGACGGCTCCGCCGTTACTACTCTCTGTCTCTGTCTCCGCCGAAGGTGAAAGACAACGGAGGCTTACGTATGCGTATTTGGCGATGGGCCCGCTTCGTTTTCAAATGGATATACAGAAATCCTCCCCGTTTCCCTCAACCGGTTCAATTGTTATCTAATTTTTCGTTCAATTTGATGAAGCAACTTTAGATTAATTTTAAAATTTTTAATTCGATAATTTTTTTATTATTAAAATATGATCTATTTATTAATTAATTAATTAATTTAAAAATTTTTTAATTAAACTTTAAGTTATTCAATAAATAAAGAGAATATATTTCAATTATATTTTAAACTATTTAATTTATTTAATCTTTAGTCAGATAAATCTTGTAATTCTTATAATAATTTCTGAAACACTACTCTTTATAATAATAAAAGTAATAACCCCTTTAACAATAGAGACACATTCAACTCTCTACTTAGAATAATTCCTCATTCTTGACAAAATAAGTAGCTAATAAGCCATAAACCAGAAATGGCTTTTATAATCTCCCATTTGAGCAGGGCTTCAAACCTAAACCTATTCAACTGCCTCTATTGACATCAAACTAGAGAATTATCACCAAATACACAAACCATTTACAGGTTTCCAAACTATTAAATCAATTGCATATTGAAAGCCTGGACTCCAACAAGCCAAGAAGTTAGTATATCCAGCACCCTAGAGTTTCAGCTTCATTGCACATGTATTTACTGCAACTGAAAGCAACATCTACAATTCTACAACTTCCGTTTAGATCTTGTCCTTGCTCCAACAATATCAACATCCTTGCTGGCATCAACAACTCTGGCACCATCAGGATCCTCCCTTGTTACTCCACCTTTGTTGAGTTTTTCTTGAGACTGCAAAACATAAACGCTCAGGTTCATAGTCTACACAGAAGGAGACTGAAAAAGAAAAAGTAATGGATGACAATTTTTGACCCAGCTCAAATTTAGTTGTTTTCAATGGACCAACCTATAGGCCAAGTCCAAGTCCAGGCTCATAATGACTCGAGACTTAATTATTCTAAATAAAACAACATCATTTTACTTAGAAGAGTTGAGCCTCGAATAAGCCTGAACCTGAGCAACCCAAACTTGGACCCAATTAAAAAAAAAAAAGTTATTCTATATTTTTAATTTAAAAACAATATTTTTAAAAAATTGGCGAAGCTAACCCATGAATTACCATCCCTAGAAAAAGTTCAGATTGGCAGAGAAAGAGCCACAAAATGGCAATAGGTGTACCACGTAATTTAGTATATTCAACGGTAGAGATTCTCAGATACAAAATACTATTAAATAAAAACCAACGGAGTAGGAATAACCATAGTGGGAGGAGCATGAAGTTGTGACAAAACAATGGACAAATCTAAGAATCAAAATTTGGCGTCTGAAGAGCTATTCAGCCCTCAATAAACAGTTTTCACCCATCTGCAAACACTTGTGGATGCCCCAAGCATTCAAATGATGAATAAGGAGTATTATTCCCAGCGTACTAAAACCAACACTATAATTTGGAGAAAGATAAAATCCTGATTAAAGGCAGAACAAAAAGACTAAAATTAAGAGAAACACAAATAGATTTCGACCAAAGAAAAGTTGACATACACCAAGAAATTTTCAAGAGCAAACAACTACAAATAAATGTGTGCAACTTCCACAGCTCAGATTAGCATACAATGTCAAGTCAATATAAACAAGTTGATGTATTAAAGTTACCTGATCATGACCACTACTCTGTCCAACATTTTCCTGCTGCTCTTCTTTAGAAACTTGTGATGCTTCCATATCTAGTAGCCCTAAGTCACAGAGTGACACGCTGCTTCCCACATTTCTTGAATTTACATGACCATTTGTTCCTTCATCCTCAACAATATCTTCGACTGGTATCTGGGCAGACTGTTGATGGCACAATGGATGTTCACTGGCAATGTTATCCATCTTAGTTATCTCACAAGTCACTTCTGTAATCTTGATGAACTTGTCTACATCTAGTATATTGGTATCTTCAGCACCTCCTTCAGTTTCATTCTGATGAATTTGATCCTCCATTATGCTCGCATGCGTAGCGTTGTTTATAGAATTGCCAGATAACTCGGCATTAGCTTTCTCAACTTGCCTCCTTTTCTTATTGTTCTTCAGTTGCCCTGGCGGTGGACTAACAAAATCATCTGATGCAGCACCCAATCTTCGTTTCTTTCCATACTGACTTGGTTGTTCAGAGATAAGGTGGTTGATCCTTTCATTTGAATCTTCTTTGATTTCAAGTTCTCTTGAGTGTAATCCATTGTCAATGTCATCTTCTGGTCGTATTTCAAGTATCACCTTTGGTTGACCAAAGGCACTTTGCTCTCTCTTGCCAAATGCTTCTGGTGCTTTGGAATTCTGCATATGATATTCGCTAGAGGAATTCAATTTAGCATTTGATGTGGCCATCTTTTCAAGGTCAGGCATCAGAGACTTCCCCTCACCCTTCACTGTAGACATCTCGGAAGAATTTTTGAATATCAGATTTGTGCAGCGTTTAATCCAAGAGAGACGTGCAGAGTTGGATGGCAAAGACACAGAAGATTTTTGTTTCAAATAAGAATCCGGTGCACCACCATTACTAATGACGTCTACCCTTTCATTTGAAACCAAATCAATATCTTGGCTTAGTGAAGTATTGTTTTTCAAGCATTTCATGGCAAAAAGCTTCCTCTGGCTAGTTTCCATATTGGACAGCTGCATTTCAGCCACCTCTATATTGTCCAAAGCCAGTTTCAGATCTTCCAGCTTCTTCAGGTATTCAACCTGAGCACTAACCTCTTCTCTCTCTGCACATAATAACTCACGCTGTTTCTCTAATTTCTGTGTCTGTTCTTTAAGTTCCTCAATTGATTTATTAAGCACTGCCCTTTCTCTGTCCCTTTGCTCCCGGTCAATATTTATCTCCATTCTTGCGTTATCAAGCTTCTTCATTTCTAAAGCAACCTGTTCCAACTCTTGAACAGCTTTTTCATTAAGAGAGTTAATATGGTGGAGTTCATTAATCTTTTCTAGCTCAAAGGCTCTCTCTTTATCTCTTAAATAGCTCTCCACCTCCTCACGCCTTTTCTCGATGCTACTCTCTAGCTCTTTCTTCTGCATTTCAATGCCCAGCAAGAAATCTTCATGTTCCTTCTGAATCTTGTTGAACCACTCAGAACGCTCCTGTAGCATCTTATTCATGAACTCCTCCCGCTCATGATTAAACAACTCAACGTCATGCTTATGCTGTTGCCACATTGCTTCCTTTTCTTCTTTTAGATTTTCACGCTCATCCCTGATCAACTTAGAAATAGCGTCCCTCTCTTCAGCTACACATTCTGCTTGCTTCCTTAATTCTTCTCTTCTCTCATCAATCAACTCCCACTCAGCTTCAAACTTAGCCTTCTCCACTTTCAATCTGTCTTCTTCAGCCATAATTTCCAATTTTTGTGCCCTGACAGTGTCAACCTCTTCTTTAAGTCTTATCTCCAGAACAGATAGTTCATCTGTTTCACTTTTCATTGTTTCTAGCTTCTCCTTCACACAATCAACTTGTTTACTTTTGTCTTCCAAAGAATCCAAAGTTTTCTTAAGTTCCACCTTCATTTTGTTAATATCTTCTTTCTCTTTCTCTAAAAGTGATCTCATCAACTCAAGATCCTTCTGGGCACCACTTAAACTTCTTTCTTTATCATCTACAACATTCATCTTCTCTGTCACATCCTTCTCTTTATCCTCCAAGGTCCTTGACTGAACTTCGAAGTCATGCTCTTTTTCCAGCAAAAGATCTTCTCGCTGATGCAGGTCAACTTCCCTCAATTCCCAGGCTCTCCTCTTGGCTTCAATTTCATCTTCCACTACCTTCTGTTTTATCTCCAACTCAGCCTCAAATTCTGACTTTCTTGTTCTCAGAACAGCCTCCTGATTGGCAATAACTTTTTGCACTTCAACCTGCATTTCATCCAAAAACAATGAAACAATAAGAAAGAAATAGAGAAAGCAAAGAAGAATAAGGAGGAAACAAAGGAAGATATTTTGGTGGAATAACCCACAGATTCCTTGCTTGCAAGCTTTTCTTGTAGAACAAGTAGATCTTGCTCTCTCTTGTTTAGTAAACATTCTTTTTCAATAACAGCCTGCACATAGGTAAACATAAGAGAAATAAGCACTGCTTCCAGCAAGAAGATAATAATCAATTTCATAACAGTAATACCAACGTAAATAATAAAACATCCCAACCTCCTCTCTCTGAGATAAGGAAGCCCCTCTCAAATCCAGTTTCAACTTCTCCTCATTTAAGGATCTAACATCCAGTTCAATATTTTTCCTTGAGCCTTCCAACTCCTTTTCAAGTCGGTTTAGCTCTTGAGTTTTACTAGCAATGTACTCCTCCCTCTGGTTCATTAAAGCTTGTCCATCCAGTACCCTTTCATGCTCCTGCTGGAGCACCTTTCTTCTTTCACTCAATGATTGTCTCTCAAGGGAGAGTTCCCTCTCTCTAACATCACAACTAGATCATTAAAGAAACAAAATTCAGAAGGCTGACAATAGTAAACACGTGCACCACTCAAATGGGTGCAGAAGTATCTGCACAAGTTTGGAAAACAGCCCTGCAGAAGAGCTTAGCCTGTTTACCTGTCGTTGATTTCAGAAGGTTTGATTTGACATGAACAACTTATTACCAACTTGTTATTTCCCACAACAAATAAGAGCGACACAAATTTTTGTCATAATAAAACATTATAGAAATCAATTACCACTTTGGGGTCCATAGCTTCCATGCAGGCATATCACTATGCACTTAAAGTTAAGGTAAGATTGATCACCACTAGTTACTTACTCAGTTTTGAATTCGTTTATTCTCCTCCTAAGATCATCTTCTCGTGCTTCAACTTCTTGGAGCTTTCTTTCTGCAGAACGATGAGAACGGCTAGTTTCTGTTTGCAAAGCTTCTGCAGCATGCAGTTTGGTGTTGGCATCCATGAACTTTTTCTGGGCATCTTCAACCATTTTGCGTGCTTCAGCCAACTTACACTCAGCTGCAACCTTAGTTTCAGCAGCCTCTGCACGCATCTCATGCAAGGCCTTCTCCAACTACAAAATAAGCAAAATAAAAATGTATTCAAACAGCTATAAGGCCATAAAGGAAGAAAATGCCAAACAAAAACCTTACACTTGCTATGCACTCTTTATTAACTCCTAAAGCTTTCTTTAGACCATCTTCTCGTTTCTTTGCTTCACAAAGGGAAGACAAGTTTGCAGCTTGATTGCGCTTGTATAATAGTTCAGATGCTTCTGTAGAAGCTTTGATTTGCTCGTGAGTTGAAGCTAGCTCTTTTCGTTCCAATATGAGGAGACCCATATGATGTTGAAGGTCATGAATCTAAACAAGATTACATATTCAAGTACACAGAAGCAGTTAAAGCATCCTCTATGCAACTATAAGAATACAAGTGCGTAAATTTATTGCTGAGATTAAGTAGGGAACTTAATGCGCCAACATCCCATAAACCTTAGGTCCGAGTGTGTTCTAACAGGAAAGTTTAACTATGTGTAAGGAAAACTGCCACGCATTTATAGGATAATGGAAAACTGCCACGCATTTAATAGGATAATAGAAAACTATATAACATAACAAGCCACAAAAGCATAAAATAGCCTCTCCTATAGATATCAAATACTCATAACTCCAAATGTGAAAGGGAAAGGAAAAAAAAATGACAAGATGCAAGATCACAGTAGGAAAGAATTATAAATTATAAGCAAAAGCAAGAACACAAGTTTTCGTTGGTTAAAACTATCATCGGGTGCAGGAACCAATACCAAAAGGAAAGAACCTGCGCAAGACACAAAATCTAATTTCTTCAGCATTCACATCAAACAAAGACCCAATTTTATGCACAAACATTTCAAATATTGTAACCACAAGAAGTACTCACTTAAAACATAATAATTACATAAGGGAATGGCGATCTTTTAACTCAGAAACATACAAAGAAGCTAATAATACATCCATAGTTATCGGAATTATCAAACCTAGCCCCATAAACTTTTCACAGAGGATTTATGATAACACATAATGTGGTAAACGTAACATATAAAACAATACAAAGAATCATTTCTACCATACGATAAAATTCAACAAAGCTTAAACCAAACAAAACCAGCCGAAGCCAATAAGGTGAAATTCAGAGGCAAAAATCCCAACTTTCAAAACTGAACGCAAACGAAAAATGAAAAAATCTCAAAGAAACCCCAGAAACCAAAATGCTAACACCGAAACAATCAATAACAAGAACCACCAAAATCGCCACAGAAACAAAAGATTGAAATCACGAAAGAAGAACCAAACCTCAGCTTCGAGTTTGGCGATATAAGATATAAGGGCCGCCTTGTCCCGCCTCTTAATGGATTCCTCATCAAAATCCGCTTCTTTGAGACGCTTCCAGATGGTATCATCTGTGAGAGGGCTTCGCAACACCTTAGCACCGGGCGTCAACGACAGAGGCCTACCTGCGCTCGCCATTTCCCACCAAAACCCTAAATTTGAAAATCAATCAACACTAGTTCCAGTTTGCTTTTGGCGTTTGCTTTTTCTCCTTATCAGTTTCTTTTGCTCCCTCTTTTGCCTTTTGTGTAGTGAGTGAGTCGACGAGTTGACTAATGTGGAGGAGGTGCTGGACTGAGTTGGCAAGTAGTGGAATGAAATAGAATAGAACATCAGATTACGTGTTACTGACTTCGAAACGACACCGCATGGAATTTAATTAAAGGGTTTTAAATTTTAATTAAGCCGCCTCTTTTCCCTTTTGATTTTTTGTTTTAGCGGCTGAAGGAATTGGGGTTACAGAGTTGGTAATGTAAATGTTGATAAACAGAAATTATTGCGTTTTAATTGAGAATAAATAATTCAATAAATTTGGGTAGGCTTCAATTTCCAATTTCCTTAAAAGAAACTTTTATGGTATATATACGAACATAGTTATATTTATGAGAATTCATTAAAATTAAAATCTGACCTAAGAATGCATTGAAATCTTATAATTATTTATAAAATAGAACATTCACATTTGTGTATCCATATAAATGGAAATTATGGACTCCGTTAAATTTTAAATGGAACATACTAAATTGATATGACTATGTTGCAACATACTATACTAAGAATATGATCCTTAATAAAAAATTATAGCGTAGTAGAATATGAATAAATTTTTTATTTTTTTCAAGTTTTTTAAATATTTTTCTTCAAGTTTTATGTTTTATATTTAACCTAAATATATAATATGTAGTATTTTTCTCTCATTTAGTTAGCCTAAATATTTTATTGTAATAATTTGTTGGATTTATTTAATAACTAGTCTTTTTTGTTTGTGAATTTATTTGTTTATTTTATCTTTTATTTTGATTATTTACCTTATTTTATATTTATTGTATTATTTATTTATTACTTTTTATTTTTTTATTTTTTTATTATCATTTTCTTTTAGGTATATTTTATTTTATTTTTATTTTTAATTATTATTTAAGTATTTTAATATATATGCGTAATTATGCATACATTTTTTTTATTACATGGTCTATCAGAAATAGGAATGTCAATGGGTCGGGCTGGGCCGGATTTGCGCCTGACCCGGCCCGGCCCGGTCATGGGTTGGGCGGGCCACGGGCCGGTGGTTGGCTGCCCGTGGCCCAG
>JAOQMM010000173.1:2600498-2631162 GCA_027563515.1 Erythroxylum platyclados | reverse complement strand
ATAAATCATGCCTAATCTCCTCTAAGGCATTAGAATGCATATATCTTGGCTACCATGGCCATATCCATCCAAAGGGATTCGAATTTTTACATATAAAGCTTATACCTAAAAAATCTCCAAGATTTCCCACACCGATGAACTTACGGTTTTTAATGACGCATAATACAACATACATATCTCCGACATTCACAAGAAAAGGGTTCCAACATGTATTATAACCGATAAAAGTCTCTCAGAGTACGTACCAGTGTTGGGGTTTCGAAAATCTGGTGTTACACAAGGCATATGTGACTTGGGGGTTTAGAAATTGTATATAGCCAATTTGCATCTCCCAAAGCACTTTTAGACATAATTAGCTGGCTCTTATTAAGTTCACTTAAAGCCCATGTAGGTCTTTGAACATATTCAAGGTAGTGGTGATAGTGAAGAGAGACCTATCATTGGCTTTACAAAATAAAAGAAGCTCACGTATAAAAGATAAATTGGTTAGTTTAAGAATCTTACATTTAGAGTGGTAACTGAACCTCAGATTAAAGGAAATGTTATGTTGGAGGTGTCTAGAGAGTGCTTCGATGCATGGAATGAAAAGACAATCCTTTGATTCCACATAATAGGCTTTGTGGGCTCTCCATTCAATAAAATACTAAAATAGGCGGCAGTGATACATTATTTGATCCAATTATATAATTTGTCTGAAAAAGCAAAGATCTGAAGTAATTTTAGGATAAATCGAAGCTTATAATGTCAAAAACCTTATTAAAATCCACCTTCAAGGCATAATTCTTAGGAGAATTGGCTTTAGCATAGTCTTTTAGGAGTTCTTGAGCTACGTGTATGTTGTCCCCAATTAGTATCCCTTCTAAAAAAACACCATGAGGTTTTCCTATCAAGAAATGTAAAGCCTTTTTTAGTTTGGTAGCCAGTATTTTATAGATAGTCCAATCAAGCAATGCAAAGCCTTTTTTAGTCCGGTAGCCAGTATTTTATAGATAGACTTGTAGATGAAGTTACAATAGGAGATGGGTCTAAAATCGATAAGGGAGTCAAGGTTGGGCTTCATTGGCACTAGAGAGATGTGTTTTTTGTTGACTTCTTTTAAAATTTTCCCATTCACAAAGAATTCATGGATAGCCTCAAATCTTGTATACTTGGTCATAAGCCATAACTTGTGAAAGAAGTAGCTATTGATTCCATCAAGGCTAGGGGGGCTCTTATGGGGTTCAAACCCAATTTTATGTTTTCAATTTCTTATGGGGTTTTAGGGCAGCATCAGGAAGTTTTGAGTTCCTCACTCATAGGATCATTAATGAAGGATTTGAATAAGGATACTGTGGAACTACAAACAGCTTGTGTCCTAAGTGTATTTTTAAAGTAGCAGGAGGCCTCTTCTTTAAGCTTATGTTGTGTAGTAGCTATAGTATTATCAGCTCTATTTAGGGAAAGAATTCTATTAGAATTGTTCTTTGCTTTGACAGAATTATGGAAGAATTTGGTGTTTTTTATCGTCCTCTTGAATCCACTAAATTCTAACCCTCTGTTTCATGATTAAATTATAAATATCCATAGCTTTGAGATAGGTCTTGGCTACACTTGACTACTAATTTTTCATCTTCTATAAGCTTAAGGTTATTAGGGTTGAGGTACATAAGGGATTGATATTGCTCATTTTGGTTTTAGTTGCTTCCACTTGTTCACTAGTGTTGCCCTATTTTATGAAGTTTAGTTTTTTTTAGTTCATTCTTGATAATTAGGAGTCTTTTTACACAGCTAAACTGCTTACTACTTGTAATAATTATTTAAAGACCTTTCTAAATGGCCTCTTAATACCACTCTTCTTTTACTAGATTGATGTTGAACTTGAAGGGTGTTTTAAGATTATATGAACTTCCAGGTATTTAATAATGGGGTGTTTTAAGCTATCATGAAACAAATCAAACCATTCTTCATTTACTAGGACTTCGTTTAGTTTCTTCCTTACCATCTTGAGATCAATAACCCCAATATCCTGAACATGTTCTCTTTGGTCAGTGTTGAATGCTCTTTGGCTTACATGCCCACATATTTCATTTTTATGAAGAATTACATTGAAGTCTCCAAGAAGTAACCATGGCTCTTATACAATGGGCTATAAGTTCTTTAGATTCTGTCATAAGTCCCTCCTTTGGAAGATGAAGTTAGAGGCATATATAAAGGTAACATACAATATGCAATTCCTTTGGATCAGGGTAAGTTTTAGGTGCATCATCTAGTTTGAGGAGCTTAGTAAATAGACCAAAACTTTGTTAGGGTAAAAGGCCACAATATCTAGTGATATTGGTGATTAGATAGCAATGTCAAGTAGCTTCCCATAACTTTGAGCTTTAAAATGTTTTCCTGCTTTAATTTAGTTTCTAATAGACCCAACAAAACAACAATGCTATTTATAATAAAATCGCACAGTATTTATAACTTGTTAGGTTAACGAATGTCCCTGCAAATTTCATGCAATGATAGAAATTATTTAAAAGTGGATGTAGTAAGGTGCTTAACCTTATTTCTTTTACTAGATGTCCTTTTTTTTTACTGGTTTGGAACTCTTCTTATGACGACTCTTTAGTGTAGGAGCTATAACTTTATATGGTGCTCAGCTTAGTTACTTCCCTATTTAGACCTATAGCAGAGAGGGGAGGTCTATTTGTAGGATACTGGGGCTTTCCTGGGGGGATTTTCTTGTTGGTTGTTAACGAGATTGTAGGCTGTCTCTGCACCAAATAGAAATACATTATTGATGCCCATTGAACACACTAGAAAATAAATCATAACTCTACATAACTAAATTTGTATTAGTAGTGAGAAAAGGGTTATATTTACAAAAAGTGCGTGTTTAACTTTTGTAATGAATCAATGTATAGGAATGGGAGGGGGTTTGGTTGAATTTAATTAAGAAAATATTGTAAAACGAAATTATTGAATGTAAATCAAATTAAACAGTACAAATTTGTTAGGAATTAATCAATGGGTTTCGAATCTAGCTCACAGTTTAATCTCAATCTTCACATGAATGTGCATAATTAATCATCATATGTAGCTCTCTTTGAAATTATTAACCGTAGATTAACAACAAGCTCTATTAATCCCATTTTTTCCATACATCGTATCTAATTAAAACAAGCTCTTTAATCAGGTTTAGCTATCAGACAACCTAGAATAAATCTATAGATTTAATGTGACAATTGTTTTATGTAATAGGAAAATAAGTTAATCTAGGCAATAACCACATAAGCTCGGATCATTTAACCTATGTTATGTTATCCCTAATGATTCTTGACCATTAGTTTACCATAAATGAATCAGATATACAATAATTATGCTTTGCAACCTAGATTCTGGAAATGAATCCATACATAAATAATGTAGTAGACATATCTAAATCATTCATACATAAATCTAAAACATTAAACATAGAATAATATAGTCAATCTCAAAAGAGAGTTAAGAACAACATCACTAGGTTAATTAATGCTCAAACATGTTCTTCAACCTCGATATCTGATAAATGATTAATTAACTATAATTGTAGTTTTGCTTATTATTTAATAGTTTTATTATATTTTGGTACTTATTTGCTTCAAGTGTGTTTGTAGGTGATAAAGACCTTCATAAACTAAAAGGAGAAGAACTCATGTGAAATCGTGGCATAAAACAAAGATTTGAAGCAACTTTAGAGATACACGACTATATACAGTAACCATGTAAGTCACTGTAAAAATGTGGTGCTTTAAAGAAATTGTTTTTGCCCGTGTAAAGATATAGGCAAGTCATTATGCCAGTGTAATTGAAATATTTCTGATAATACACAGTTACCTATACGACTATATAAGTAATTGTGTATATCCCAGAAATCCTAGTTTTTACTATAAAAGGATATTATTGAAGGATACATAAGGGGAAGCATTTTTAGTCATAATAGATACCAAAGAAGAGGCAATTCTAAACAAAGGATAACAAAAACACGAAGATTACACCACATGATCCGATAAAGAGCACCCTTCAATTCAAATCGCATGAAGATTTCGTTAGAGGCAAAAAGGGGATATAGAACAAGAATTATTTTATTCCTATTTGTTCTTCTAAATATTTGATATTGGAATTGTTTTCTATGTTTAGCAACTAAATTGTTTAATGCCTAGGTGTAATAAACCCTAAGTTATGATTATAATATGATATAATCTTATATTCAATGCAATTTTACTGATTGGTTTATTGCTATTCAATTATGTGTTTATATTTTTAAACTAATATGTCTGAAATATTATTCCAATGTTTGATTTCAAATTATTGAGATTGAGAAATCCTTTCATGTTAGTAGATCTACCATAGTTGGAAGGAGTTGTATGCAAATCTAAAGATAGGTCAACATAAATTATCTAGATTAATAGTGAAATTCATGAATCAATGATGCAATCTCAAAGGTTTTACTAGAAAGATATTTCAATTAATCAACCTAGGGTTAGTTATTAATAGTCTTGAGAAGGATATTAATATAAGATACCAATAACTAATAATTTAATTGCATGATAAAGGATTAGTGTTTAAGATATCTTAGGGGGATTAATCACCTAGGTATTACTTGTTTGATATTGACTAATCGTAGTATTTTCTTTATCTTAGTTTATTATTATGTCAACTTTAGTTTAGTTAGTTTAATTTAATTTTCAATTAAATTTACAACCTAATTCGACAGTTAGATAATAGAAAAGGTATAATATTAGTACTTACAATCCTCGTAGAATTGATCTATACTTACCAGTACTAGCTACTGCTACACCGTGCACTTGTAGTTAAAACTTATAATTCTTATAAGCACATAAAATAAATTCAATTAAGTTTTTGGCGCCGTTGCTGGGGACTATAATATTAGAAAAACTAGCTTTTATTAATCTAGTCATTATTATTTTATTTTATTTTTATTCCTAGTTTATTTATTTATTTTATTGAATATTTGGTTTTCTTGTCTTTGACAGATCTTAAGGTCAGTTTATGACCAGAAGGAATCCATCAAGCTTAATAGATGAAGACCTAGAGATTGAGACAACATCTCGTAGAAATCTTTGCAAAATACAATTTAGAGAGTTTAAGTTAGATCAACAAATAAAGGAGTTAGAATGATAGATTGATATTGAAGAATTAGGAACCATGGCAGGCCAACCAAGCGTAATGTTTGATTACGCTAAACTAGACTTGACAGTAGAGGAGTCCAGCAATGTCAGACCGACTATTAATGCCAACAATTTTGAAATTAAGCTAAGTATTATTAAATGATGCAACAGTCTGTTCAGTTTGATGGGCTACCAGATGAGAAACCTAACACACATATCTTAAACTTTCTGGAGATTTGTGATACTTTTAAGATCAACAATGCAAATTACGATGCCATAAGACTAAGATTATTCTGATTTTCTTTCAAGGTTAAGGCAAAGCAATGGTTGAATTCTCTACCTAGATCATCACTTACTAAATGGGATCAGTAGCAAAGAAGTTTCTTTTGAAGTACTTTGCCTATTCCCAGGCTGAGTCAGAGTCATTATATAACATATGGGAGAGGTTTAAGGAAATGTTGAGGAAATGCCCACATCATGGTCTACCACTATGGATCCAAATTCAGACCTTCTATAATGGGTTAAATCATACTATAAGGTAAATGATACATGCAATGGTTAAAGGTACTTTGAATAATAAGAAACCAGAAGTAGGTTATGACCTTATTGAGAACATGGCTATAAACAACTATCAGTACTGCTCTTCTTGAGCAAGACTTAACAAGCCATTAGGAGTATACGAAGTAGATGCAGTGGCACAATTTGCAAACCAGATTGAAGCTTTAAACAAAAAAAAAATTGATGGATTGACTATGAGTCCTCAGTTTCAAGTTATGCAGTGTGAGGTGTGCAGGTTAAATGATTTCAGGACCAAACAATCAAGCACTATAACCCAAACATGTGGATTACATGGGGAATACTCCCAGACCCCAAAACAATTCATAAAACACAATATGTACAATTCGGAATGGAGGAATCAACCAATTTTTCTTGGGAGAATCAAGGGCAAGCAAGGGACAATCCTTCATTGGTATTTTAACAACAACAACCTCAAGCTAAGAAGCCGACTCTAGAAGATATGATGTTAAAATTTATTCAATAATCAAACACAAGACATCATAGAACCAGAGGCTTTTATATATAACTTAGAAATTCAGGTCAGTCAGTAGGCGAAAATATTATCTGAAAGACCGCAGGTGAGTCTGCCTAATACCAGTGAGACAAATCCTAAAGAAAATTTGAAGGCAATCACCCTTAGGAGGAGAAAGGAAGTGCAAGCTAATAACAAAATCTAAAGTGAGGAGGAGAATAGCGAAAAGAGTGAATAGAAAGCTAAAGATATAGTGCTTCCTCCAAAAATTAAGGAATTCCAACCTATCATCCCATATCCATCAAAGTTGAGGAAAGATCACATGGATGAGCAATTTGGTAAATTCCTTGTACTGCTTAAACAACTTTATATGAATTTACCTTTCTTTGAAGCTCTTTTGTAGATGCCCAAGTACGAAGGAATACTCCCACAATGACCTAACTCAGAAACACCTATTATACATGAGCCACAATAAATAATATCTTTGAGAAGATCTAAAAAAGAAAGAAAGCCAAGGATTTAGAATGATTATGTAGTTTATTTACAAATGTCACATGTTGATATTGGAATCAATAAAGATCCAATTTCATTTTTTGAGTTAGGTATAAATACATTTTTTAAGATTAAACATAACTTAAACGGCAATGTTGGACGATATAATACCAGACTTGTTACCAAAGATTATATTAAAAAATTCAGCGCCAATTATAAAGGGACATTTTCACTTGTACTAAAGAAAGATTCATTTAGAATTATAATGATATTGGTGGCCTAACATTATTTAATGTTATTTCAAATAAATGTAAAAACAACATTTTAATGAGAATCTTGAAGAAAAAGTATTTATGGATCAATCTGAAGGTTTCTTATCCAAAATTCAGATGGTGAGTAAACCAAAAAAGCCAATATATAGACTTAAACAAGTTTCTCAACAGTGGTATTTTAAACTCGGTGATATTATATCATCGTTTAGTTTTCAGGAAGACATTATTGATCGATGTATATATTGAAGATTAATGAGAGTAAATTTGTTTTCTTAGTTTTATATATTAATGATATATTATTTGCCACTAATGATTTAGATATATTATATGAGATAAATGATTTTCTTTTTAATAATTTTAAGATGAAAAATATATGAGAAGCGTCAAATATGATAATAATTAAAATTCTTTGTGATGATCACAAAGATTGTTGAGATTGTCTCAAAAAGGTTATCTTGAAGAAGTCCTAAAGGGATTTAATATAGACAAGTATTTAGTAGGAATTATTCTTATTCATGAAGAGGACAAGTTTAGTCTCATACAATGTCCAAAGAATAATGTAAAACGAAAAGAGATGGCATCAATTCCTTATGCTTTAGTTATAGGCACTTTAATATATTTGCAAACCTGTAAAATATCAAATATCATTGAATGTTTGTTAAATATCATAGCAACCCTGAATTATTCAATAGAACGATGCAAAGCAAGTAATAAATGAAAAATATATATGCTAACATACTGAAGGTATGATCATCTAGAAATTATTAGATGCTTGGATTCATACTTTGCTAGATGAGTTGATAGCAGAAAATTCATAGTTGATTATCTGTTTATTTTAGCAAATGAAGCACTAGCATGGAAGAGCATTAAATAATCTATCATTGCTTCATTTACTATGAAACTAGAGTTTATAACATGTTTTAAAGCCACAATTCATACAATATAGTTGTAAAATTTTATTTCAAGACTTAAGGTTGTCAACACTGTTACCAAACTATTAAAAATTTATTGTGATAAAGTAATTTTTTCTTCAAGAATGACAAATATTCAAAAACTTCCAAACATATAGATTTAAAGTTTTTTATCTTTCAGGAGAACGTTCATAAACAAAGATTCTTAGTCCTAACTCAATTATGTGATGAACATACTCAATAAAATTATAAAAATACAAATTAGTCATTTTCCTATCTATTAGGGTTGTAGTTAATAGATGTAAAATAAATAAATAAATAAAAATATTTATAAATAAAAAGTATCAAAAGAGAGAGAACAATTTATTTTAAATGTTTGTGATATATAGACTTCATCAAATGCTTTAAATATGTGTTACATGTTTTATATTATACAAAAATTATTTATTTAAGATTCCGCAATTACTGCTTCGCTCGTATAAAATTAATTCTTACTTACCTCACATAGCAGCGGCCGTTTATGATCACGAGCTTAGAAAGTGAAATGAGCTGAAATTTGAACATATAGCAAAAGTTCAACATAGTGTTTAAACTATGTCCCTTTTAAACAGACAAATTGAATAAAGAATATTCAAGCAAGCATGATTTAAGGGAATAATAATATTGTCGATCTTCCAGGAATATATTGAGAATTAAAGAGTGAACAAAATTGTGTTCTTATTATTCCCCCTCAGACCTCATCAACCTACCTTTACGGTAGGATTTTGAGTATCTATTCCACTACTTGAGGAGGATAGTATAAGAACATCGATCTCGACAACCATATGCTCTGAATTATTATTCAGAAAATGGTGCATGAATGCAGTTGACCGTGCTTGTGCTTGTGTGCTGATAAAAGATACAGTATATGTTCACATCTTTTGGAGATAATCCTTCAACCTTCCTTCTTGCCTTGTGGCTTCGGGAATTATGACAGTAAATCAGTTGATAAGAAATGATATGATGTTAATGGGTCATAGGACGCCTGCTTGTGCTTTAAGAACTTTTGAGTGGGTCAATAATTCATGATTTTCTTCTAGATGTCCTCGTTAATAATTTAGCATATGTCCTTGTTATTTGATTGTCGTCCTCTTAATTGTTTTATCGTATTTTCAACTTTAAGATAACCTTGGAATTTCTTATCTCGAATATTTTATCATTACTTTAATAGGAACTACTGTTGTAGTTGAACTAAATTTAAGGTGAATTATGCTTATTCTTCCTTTTTTTAATAAAATTTATGTTTATTAAACTAATGCGAGAGAATTATTATGCATATATGCTTCGTCCAAATTCAATCAGGTGTGAAATTAGAGAATCATCTGTTTATTTTAAGCCTAAAAATTAGCAATATAAAGAAAAATACTTATTATGTTGATTTCCAAAAAGGAAGTGAATTAGATGAAATTTTTTCCCATAATTTCAGACTAATTAATCGAATATTGATTAATATGTAATCGATCAAACGCTACTTTAAAAAGAAAATAATTCTTCTTTTCAAAAATAAAATACTTCAAATATTCTTGAAAATTTTTGCTTCCACTAAATCATTTGTATCTATATGCATTATGATTCAGTTCGAGAAAGAAAATAAATAGAGGTTCGAACCATTTCATTTTAAATTTCTTTGTTATTTTTGCAAATTTAGATGGTACAAGGCGTAGCTAAAATGAATTTGGTATTGTGAAACAAGAAATAATGAGGCGTTAGGGTTGGGTTTGAAAAAGAAAAAAGCTCAGTCAGGGAGAGGATATCAACTTAGTATTATAGTATGCAGAAGCCAAATCTGACCAAATCAATACAAGTGAAATTATCAGACACAAAGGTCTAACTAATGATTTCGGACAAAGTCTATTGTTTGAAGAAACTGTTAAGTCTCTCTCAAATTTAGCTGGATGAGAGCAATACTAGATTACTCGTGTGTTGACTGTTGAAATTAAATGAATTTGGTTCAAAGTTTACTGGATCATTGATGGTGATTCCCCATATTTAGTTTTGAGCTTGGCATTTAATTATTCGTTACCGTTCTTATAAGTGATAGGATTATGAATAAATTCAGAAAAATTGCAAAGTCCTTCTATAAAAGTTATTTCTATAACTCAAATAGCTTCTTTATAACTTTATCAGTTGCTCAAAAGTTTGCCGTATAAAATGAAAATGCGGCATCTTTGAATAAATAGCTCTAACCTACAACAAAGAAGGCTTTCATTCAACTAGTCACAGTCAAAGTTATGTCGGAACATCAAACTTGAAAACCTAGAATTGATATATCAATAATTCCTCTCTTTGAAATAACCAAGGAAATGAGTGAAAGCATACGTAAGCCATTTTCAGATAGAAGTACGTAGACTAAGGTATGTGAATGCTTCATTTTAATGGAAGTTATAAACACTGATGTAGAAATTACTTGCTCGACAAGAACCATCCCCAAATCACACATTTGAAACTTGTCCCTTTCATATTTCATCATATGATCATTATGCAACTGTAAATAATTGCGTTATAAAGCATCAACTTCAAGTGCTAAGTTCCATACTTAGACAATGAAGTCACTTGGAGAGATTTGTCTTTATAGTCGTTGCGTGCCGCCCACTGCTTTCTGTTCATGGCTCCTAGTGCAAAAGAAGCTCAAAAAAGAAAGGGTTCTGTTTCATGGACGGGACAAGAGAATGAAACAAAACTATGCTACTGAAAGACAACGTTTTGATTGATAGATCACCTATTACACACACACACACACAAAACTTCATTATCCAATTTCATACCATAGATTGCGATATTTTCTGCGTTTTCTTTTTTCCTACAGGAACAATTTGGGTACTCTTCAAGTGCAAAGAATTTTATTTATATGGAGGAGTTACCTCTTATGTAACACTAGATTTTTAATTTTATTCATTTTAAAGGTAAGTCTTTTGGTTTTATTTTTACAGTTTAACGTCACTAACCAAGAAAATAATAGGACAAAAATTTGAACTTAAAATATTTTTATATGATAACATATCTCACCTAATTCTATCTTAACTATTTGTATCTAATTGTATCTTTAGTTCTTATCTTTTGACATCGATAATTTATGATCTTTAAAATAATTTATAATTTATAATCTTAGTTTCATGTTTGTCACATGCACTTTATACATGTATATAAAAGGAATGTACCTGAACAATTAATCAATGAAAAATAATTTCGATTTCTATACTATTCAAAACTTCTTCAACAAAATGAACTTGTTAAACAAAAAATACGTAACATTATAGAAACTGACCTCACACTTTTACAATATGCCTCATTTCCCAAATCTTTCTAGCTTGACGCATTTTCCGCTATTGTCGTTCTCATCAATCTTTTACCTACCCATGTTCTTCTTTATAAATCTCCACAGAAAATGCTTTTCGACACCAAACTAGACCTTACTTTTCTTTGTGTCTTTAGTTGTGTATGTTTTCTGTTTTTAGTCTTTACAACAAACTATGACCCAAATATATTCTCTATATCTTTCTTGTATATTCTTCTCAATACAAAGGTTATCTTTGTTATGATCCCACTCCCTCTAAAATTTATTTTTCTTGACATGTTTGATTCCTTGAACATGTCTTTCCATTTACCAATCCTCCTGCCATCTGTTATTCTTCTTCTCTACCCTCTTACATTTGTTTTCTCTACCATTACCTCCACCATCTCCCCCTCCCTTAATTGCACATTATTCAACCTTATTCTACCAACCAACTTCTCTTCCCACCATCCATCCCATGACAACATATACCTGTTATAACACTCGCACTCCTTGTACTTTTCCTGACTACGTTACGTACTCCACATTTACATAAAACTCTTTTGTTTCCAATTCCACATCATTTACTCAAGCCAACAAACTTCCCCATTGGTGCCAAGCAATGCTTGATAAATTCAACCCTCTCCATCACAATCAAACCTGGACTTTTGTTTCTCCTCCTCCAAACATAAACATTGTTAGTTGTAAATGGATGTTTCACACTAAACGTCATCCTGATGGAACTATTGACTATTATAAAGCTCGCTTTATTGCCAAAAGTTATCATCAAAATCTTGGTGCTGATTACATTGCTATTTTTAGTTTTGTAGTTAAACCTACCACCATTCATATCATCTTTCCTTAGTTGTTTTCAATAATTGGACCATTTGTCAACTTGATGTCAATAATGTCTTCTTTTGTGGTTTTCTCTTTGACCTAGTTTATATATGTCGACCTCACAGTTTTACATATCCACACCATCCTCATCATCTCTGTAAGCTTCACAAAGCCATATATGGACTAAAACAAGTCCCTGGTGTCTAGTTTCACCGATGGAGTTAAAAACTTCTCACACTCAATTTCTTCTCCTCCAAATCTAACACCTCTCTTTTCATTTACAAAACCTCATCCTCATTACCTTCCTCTTAGTTTATGTAGATGATATTCTAATCACTGGATCTTCTCCTTCTTTCATTTCCTTCGTCATTCATAATCTCAACTCCTTCTTCTCCATCAAAGATTTATGTCCCATACATCATTTTCTTGGAATCAAAATCAAACATAGTTTCAGTTGTCTTTTACTTACTCAAACTCAATATATGAAAGATCTTCTTCTTTATAGAGCTTTTGACAAAACGAAACCTACACCTACACCTATTGCTCTCACTCTCCCAATTTCCAAAAATCGTGGTACGTCCTAAGCCTACTGAATATCAAAGTACTATTAGTGTTCTCCAATATATCTGCTTGACTAGCCCTGCTGTTCAGTTTGTTATCAACAGAGTCTCTCAGTTTTTACATTGCCTTACTAACATCCACTAGACTGCGGTCAAATAAATTTTGCGATATCTACATTATGCTTCCTCTCATGGTATTCGTTTCATAAAATCCACTACTCTTTCCTTACAAGCCTATTGTAATGTTGACTGGGCCTAGTGTCTTGATGATTGTCGTTTTACTTTTGGATATTGTATCTTTCTTAGTCCTAATCTAATCTCTTGAAGCGTCAAGAAACAACCAATAGTTGCAAGATCTAGCACTGAAGTTGAATACCGAAACATTGCTCTTGCCTCTTCCGAACTTTGTTGAATTTCATCTCTTCTTGGAAAACGTAGCCTATCTCACCTTACATTGACTCTATTGTGTGATAACATTAGAGCTATCTTTCTTGCCTCAGACCTAGTATCTCATGATCTTATCAAACGCAATAAAATTGATATTCACTTTATTCAATAATTAGTTGCTCGTAAGGCCATTCACATGAAACATGTTTCACCTTTGGATCAAATTACTGATGTAATGACTAAAGCTTTGTCTTCTTCAATATTTCATTAACTTCGGGACAAGCTCACAATCTGATGTGATTGTGTGTTTGAGAGGGGCTGATAACATATCTCATCTAATTGTATCTTAACTATTCGTATCTAATTGTATCTTCATTTCTTATATTTAACAAGGATAATTTGTAATCTTGTTGTTATTATCTTAGTGTCATATTTATCATCTGCACTTTATACATGACTATAAGAAGAATGTGCCTGAGCAATCAATCAATCAAAAACAACTTCGAACTCCCTACTATTCAAAACTTCTTCATTATAGAAAAATTTACTCACTCCACTATTTATCGAATACCTAGTGCATATGTGTATTTATTCGCAGTATTGGCAAGATATGTCACAATTTTGCATCCCGTTAATATTAGGGGCAAAATTTTAGACAACTTTCACAAGTAAAGTTATTTAAATGTGAATTTATCAAAAATTTAGATGATTTTTAACAGTAAAGCATTCAAATATGAATTTATCATTCTGTTAAAAACAAAACTAGGGGAACTCAAAATGAAGACTTTGCTTAAGAGAATAAAATTCCCCACTAAATAAACACTATTAAGGTCACACTTAAATAATTATAATCTCGTGATACAAAGAAAATAATATTTTATGCTATAATACCCTAGGTATAATAATTTTGTTGACACGTTTGTATACTAGTCAGGACCCCTAAATGGGACTTGACCTGTTTGATAAAATTATGTGTGTGCTTTTTCTTTTTCTAATCCTTGAATTCCGTATGGGCATTTGGTCTCACCTTATTTTACTGTTCTAAGATTGAGAATATATCTCCGAAAGCGAACGTGAACCTCAACTTTGGTCATCCCTCCATAATTGTAAACTTACATTAATTTTCCCGGAACTTAAGGGGAAAGAGACCCTAGCCCCT
Organism: Erythroxylum platyclados; assembly: GCA_027563515.1. Classification (NCBI taxonomy): domain Eukaryota; kingdom Viridiplantae; phylum Streptophyta; class Magnoliopsida; order Malpighiales; family Erythroxylaceae; genus Erythroxylum; species Erythroxylum platyclados. The sequence continues at coordinate 2,617,066 of JAOQMM010000173.1, read as the reverse complement.
GACCTAGTATTTTTGCCCACAACATACTCTTTAGGCTTTACTACGACCAGTCCCTTCATTTCAAAGGTCAACATGTTTTTCAATGGTGGAGACATTATTTTCTTTTATGGGATCTCACCAAATCCCATGTCCTATGATCATGGTTTGCTGTCCAAATTATGGAGCGGCTGCTCGTCAACTGAGTGGCACCAATTATATATGTTCCTGTATCAAAAGGGCAAAGATCCATATAACCCCGATACAGACTTTGATTCTTTGAAAAATCGTTGATTGCTAAGCCATGATTATCGTGATCTTGTCCATGTGAGTTTAGACATGTATACAGTTCCAACCATGTCCCTTCATCACCACCGCCACCACTAATATCACCATGACTGGAACCAATAACAACCGCATGTCCATCATGTATAGGGACCCTTTACGATAATATGATTATTGGATAAGACACAAAATGATAAATTAGACGATATGGAGGGATCGTCATGTCCTGCTCCTGTATGTACAGTTAAGTTGGTTGGCACAATAAGGGACCCTGTTGCGTTAACTTTGTGCCACAGCAGACCATCTGGAACAGATTTTGCCCAACCCCCAACCATTAACCTAGTCAATTCTAGGGTAGACATTACCACACACCAAGAACCTTGTGCCTCTGCCTAAGCATGTGGGTCCGTTTATGGTTGGAATACATGAGGGTTTCTGAGTAAGTCACTGTTTAGTGGGGATGGTTGGATTTCACATTTCACTAGTTCCAAACGCAAGCAATGATGCTTTTGCTTTGTAATGTGAAAGCTGCCCCCCAACAAGATTAAGTCTTAGGAAAGAAAGCGAGTCCAAGTGGGACAGACAAGCTATAATGGATCTTTTCGCTTTACTGTTTAGTCGGTGCAGTTTCGCTTCTCTCTCTAGACCTTGTGATCAACAAAATCAAACCGATTCATCATTATTGGCATCTGCTGTACACCCTTCCTGTCCAAGTCCAAATGATTCTCCCAACTCCTTTTTCCCGTAAATTTAACCCTTTTTCAAGGTAGGAATACTTTATTCACTAATTTACTTTTCATCAATATGGGCCACTTTGGAAGAATAATGTTAACTCAGTTACGTTTTTTCTCAAATAATAATGTAATAAAAATTTGATCAAATTTCAAAGTTAAATTCTTAAATTAGAAGAGATTTTTAAAATAAACAATAATTAAAAAACTCAATCAGTTCAGCCGATTCAACTGTAAAAACTTTGACTCGTCTAATTTTTCGATTCAATTTCTAACTTTTCGGTTCAATTTATTTTAATAACTCTTGTTATTAAAAACAATTAATTTATTAATTAATCAATCATTTTTTATTAATTATAAATTCTTATAAAATAAAATAAAATAACTAATTTTCATTTAACAATCTTTTTTAATTAAAATTAAATTATTTAATAAGTGAGGACAATCTTTTTTAATCATATTTTAAATTCTTTAATTTTATTCAATTTTTAGTTTTTTTATAATCTAATACCAATTGAACCTTTTAAACCTTAAAACTCTTGTTTTATCGATTTAAATTTCAACACAGTTTTTAAAATATTGAAAAAAATAACTTTTATAAACAATAGTCTTGAAATGTAAATGTATTGTAACATTTTATATTCGGATCAAATTTAGTGTGTTGACCCCTAATAAAAGCAATTGTTCTTGTTGGAATATTGACAATAAGTTGTAATTAATTTAACCCTTTTTCTGATAATTTGAAAAACGATAATATTCTACTTGCACTTTGTAAAGAGGTGCAAGGCATATTTCCGTAACTTTGCTTCTAGAAATTGAGATATTCCTACCAAAGGGGTTATACATTTATCCCTCACTTTCTAGTGCCAACACCTCCCATACCCATACAAATATAAAAAGGGTCCTCCCCGCACGTGCCTTGTACTAATTTGTACATTTGCATACGTGTGATATTTTAAAGTATAACTTTCAATTGGTTGGCTGCTTTTGAATTTGGACCAAAGTGTTCACTTTCCTAGAATTCAATTATTGGGTACGTGGATTTGATGCAACAAAATACGTAAAAGAGAAAAACAAAAAAAAAAGTGTCATGGACATATTCCAGACACAACGAATTCGTCAATCACGACTTGTTCAGATGGAAAAAGATTGCTCTACTAGATGGGTATCTTTCATTCTTTTATATATATATATTTTTCACTTACATTAACATTTATTTTATATATTTTCTAGGGTTTGAAAAAGTCATTAATTAATACAAATATCAAGAAAATTAAAAATTAAAAAGAGACAGATGCTAAGGGTAGCAACAACTTGACCAATTGGAACATTAACCTTAAAATTATGTATTCGTAAGGGAACATGAGCGGCTGACTCTAAAACAGGTGACATAACATGACAATGACCCAAAAACATGGATACCATAAAAATAACCTTAAAAAAATCAGACAATAAGACAAAGTAGGAAAACCAAAAAAAAAAAGGTATGTGTGAAACCGAAGAAAAAAAAAGAGAGTATAATACGACTTAGTATAATAAATATTACGGTAATAAAGTATAAGAAAGAAAACAAAACATCATAATTAAGGTGAAAGCTTATCCTAAATTCTCTGCTCCATCATTGCCAACTTCTACGCTCCATAATCATCAACCCCCCACGGAATCAAATGCCCCATCATCCCAAATCATTGGTGGGCCCTTCGTGTCTCACACGTAAGTCTCCTGTCAATGACACGTGCTCACCCGCTTAAATAAAAGACTAAAAATATAAAATTTTTGGAAATCATTTTAATTACTTTTTAAATTTCATCTAATTTTTTAATATATATAACAATTAAATCCTATTGACTCAATATATACCAATATCAATACTATCTCATATAAATCTCATTAAAACATAGAATCTGAGGAGGTTTAATAATATACAACCTTACTCTTAATTAGTAGAGAGATTATTTCTAAATAACCTACACTAAACAATTAATTTTATCTATAAAATATTTATTTTGACTCGTTAAAATAACTAAAATAATTTTAAAAAGGAAAAATAATATTGAGAAAGAGATTGGGGGTGGTGATGACATGAGAGGCACCACTTGTGTTTTATTTGGTTGCAGACATTATGTCACCTTTTTGTTGTATGGATGAGATTTGAATAATCAAAAGGGTAATATTAGTTTAATGATATGCGCAATTATTCGCAGACATCGCATCATAAAGTTTAAAGGAGTTGGGGAGGATGGCAATGGCATGTAAATGGACAGGACCATATTGTTACATATTTTAATACACTATTCAATGTATTGATTAATGGACTGTGTCAAAGTCAAATGTATATCTACCTGGAGTCTAAATTCGAAAACAGTGGCCGTGTCTTTTGCTTTTTGGTATACTGACAAAACAGGGGTTTGGATAATACCCTTTATTTTAATATAGTTTAGTATCAGTTGTCGTGATTAAGTTATTTGCGCACATTAGTAGGAAACTGACCAATCAAATCTTAATATCAAATTAATTAAAATCAGATTATCTTATCTCTTGCCAGTTTTATAGACTTTGTCTTTGTTTGGAGTTAAAAGGTGATTCTGACTCATATGGAAATAGTGTGGATTGGTTAGGTATTGTGGTTTGGTCTAAGTCCCCACCAATTAAAATCCATGCTTGCTTTTTATTATAGGTGTTTTGTTTTGATAACAACAACACATGATTTGAGTTATTGACTTGCTCTTCCAACCGCTAATGGTATATGTTTGGTGGAAAAATAACTAAAGATTTTAAAAATATTGTTGTTATCATAATTAAAAATATTTTTATAATTTTAAAAACTACATACTTTTTTTAATTAAAAGTTAATCAACTTGACTTATTAATGTGGACTTAATAGAATTTATATAATTATTCTAATTAAATTTTAATATTATTGTTTATTAAAACAATTTGATATTTTTAGTTAAAATATTTATTTAGAGTTTTTAATATTATAAAACATTTTTGGATTTATAGTATTTAATAAAATAAAACTCTTAAGTCAACAATCGCTAAAAGTCCTAAAATCGTTTGGATTTATAGTATTTAATAAAATAAAACTCTTCAGTCAATAGTCACTAAAAGTCTCAAAATCTTCATTAATATTCATTAACGACAATTTATATTCATCGCGAAATAACCATAGCAAAAAACTATGGTGAAGTTTTCGCCAAATCGTCGCTAATTGTTTTCAATTACAAGTAGTTTTTGTAGCGAAAATATATAGGTAACGTTTTTCTAAGTTGTTGTCAATAAATTTTGACTATGTTTTGTTTTCGTTACAAAAACTTATTAGCAAACGACTCTTTAGACTTTCTAATATATAAAAGATTTGTGTGAATATAACAAAATTTATATTACTTTATATTCAATTTTAATAATGGTTTTATTAAAATAAATTTAGTAAAAATGAATATAAAATTTTTAATATTGCAGTGTAAAATATTTTTAAAATAAGGAAAATTATAAGAAATATTTGAAGAAGATAAAAAAGTTAAGGACAAAAACAGAATTGGGGAAAGAAAAAGTGAGCCACTTCAGCATAATCAAGTTAACCATTATGCCCTGCATGCCCTTTTCTTGATTCATCATGCCGCACGCTTGCCCACTAATAAATAAGCTCCATAGATCCCTACAAGTATACACACATCATGGCTGCTCTTTAGCCACCATAATTCTAGTTCTAAAGTTGTATAATGATCTTGAAAGAGATTTGATCAACAACCCAGTTTTCAAACTCGTACAGTTAATTAATATATATATAACCTCCAAAGCATGAAAATGGAGAAGGGTTATTTTATAAAGAAAATTTACAGCCGTCAGTTTTGGGATATACTTTAATCGGTGGACTCTTCTCGATAAAAACTGGTTTTCGTTGTTTGTTATATATAATTTATGCTTCTAATTATTATAGGGTTATGGGCTTATTGGTGACCTAACTTCTATTCAGCTTAGCCGACAAAGCATTATTGAAAGTGCTTGTACATGGCAAGTAGGTCCCGAAAACACTCCACAACGACTTTATAGTTCAGCAAAGATCCTGATTCTTGTTGATGAATCATATTCTGGCACCATAATAAGCTCTTTGAAAGTTGGGACTCATCATTTTTTTTTCTGTCTTGTACCAACTTTGATCCTCCTTTTGTCAAAATTTCTGTTTCTTACAAGTATAACAAACAAGAAAATTGAAAATCGTGTTAAGTTATAGTCTAATTCTTCAAAAGGGAACGGAAAATAGTAGAAGTGAACATCTCTTTCAACTTAAGCACCTCAAATTCATAATAAGGGAAAAGAAAACCCACCCACCTCCTCCATTAATTAAATTTGGAGACATGTTTCGTTAAGCAATATGACATGGTACCCTATCTCCATCTATCTACTCATATATATATATATATAGTTTAACAAAGCATGGATATACATATAGTGGGAAACAGATCATGTGGTCTGTTTTTAAGAAGGCACTTAAAAATAACTAGTCATATCCAATATGAACCAATTGATATAGCACTAGGCATTCCATTTCCTCTTCCTTTTCATAAAATAAAACAAACCCTTTATCAGTCATTAGTTCGAAAGCAATCTTTGAATGATCATACACCAAACACACGAGGTATTGTTAGGAAACAATGATAAAGAACCAAAAAGAAAAAGGAAACATTGAACTTCTAGGGGGGGTACAATTACAATCATATGCTCTTCAATAATATTAAAAAATTATATTAAAATATTTGAAGACCATATTTATATTTAATAATTATTTAGGTAATAGTTTATGTTAAAATAATAATAATAAATTATTTTAAATATTTCTAATAGCATAAGCTATTTGTAGATAATTTAAAATGATGAAGTATTTAAAGAATAAATAAAATTATAAAGATGTATTAAAAAAAAAGAAAAGAAAAGAAAAGCGAAGGAGTTGGCCAATAATTGAAACATAAAAAGCAAAACAATGTACACCGAAAAGCATGATAAAAAGGTAAGTGGGCAAAATAGTTAATCTTGGTACGTTAATGGATGGCGAAGGGTAAGCGAATCATTCTCTTGATGTGTCTCCCACTTCCATGTGAACTGTATAGTATTCCTTGGAACAGAGCAAGGGAGAAAGAGAGAGAGAGACGCCATTAATGTAGTTTCTGCCTTTCCCTGTTTTTCTCCTTGTTTGTTACGATAATGAAGAAGAGGATAATATATTAGTGGGGTTCAAATGGTCAACCTTTGTATCTATAGAGATGATAGAGAGACAGAGTCTTTACTTCAATCTTCATTAAGTCTCACGCCCTCAAAGATTCGTTTCTCTAACTCAAAAACTCTCTTTTTTTCTTTTGTTTTGTTTCATTTTCATTCCTTTGATTAATAATTACATCCACCCACCCACCCACCTTCTCTTCTCAACATAAAAAGTCTCACTCTCATAAGTCTCTCATTCCCATATCCCTTCTCTTCTTATACAAACTCTCTCAACCGTTTTCGTCATTCACCTCCCTCTCTCTCTCTCTCTCTCTGTATCTCTGGAGTTTGTCATGGGTTGTCTCGACGAAGGTTACTGCAACACCGGTCTTGTTCTTGGGTTAGGCTTGGAGAACCCATCGAAACCTGATAAAGGGCCAAAGATTAAACCTTTTCTCAAGTTTGACCAGACGGGTATTCCGAGTTCTGATCAGCCTTCGCTTAGTTTGGGTCTTCCTGGAGACGTCTATCATCGTAATCACGTTGGGGCCAAGAAGATAGAGGTTAAAAAGGTGTATGAGGAGCCTGTTGGAGCTGATTTGTGTCGTCAAGCTTCTCCTCACAGTGCTGTTTCTTCTTTCTCTAGTGGTCGGGTTAAGCGAGAAAGAGACATCAGCAGTGAAGATATGGACGCCGAGAGAGTTTCTTCCAGGGTTAGTGATGAAGATGAAGATGGCTCTAATGCAAGGAAGAAACTTCGGCTCACCAAAGAACAATCTGCGCTTTTGGAGGAAAGTTTCAAGCAACACAGCACTCTCAACCCTGTGAGTTGTTAATCACCCATTGAATTTGTTGCATTCATGATCTTGTTTCTGGGAAAACAATTCATTCTTACTTGCTTCTCTCGATTTAACAGAAGCAAAAGCAAGCTTTGGCAAGGCAGTTGAATCTACGGACAAGACAGGTCGAAGTTTGGTTTCAGAACAGGAGAGCAAGGTAATCAAAATTAACTTTTGTCCTTGTAAAATCTTTCCAAATGATTTGCAAGAGGCCCACGTTAAAGCTTCCTATCACAATTCACACACACAAAAGAAACCGTACTAAAACAAAAAGTACATAGTACTCGTATGGTAACAAAGCAAAAGCTATAACTATCTTCACCTTGAAGATGAGAAATAGGTTACTAATGAAAGTTTTATATCATAATTCTTCAGAACAAAGCTGAAGCAGACAGAAGTGGACTGCGAGTTCCTGAAGAAGTGTTGTGAAACATTGACAGATGAGAATAGGAGGCTTCAGAAGGAGGTACAAGAGCTTAAAGCCCTGAAACTGTCACATCCCTTTTACATGCACATGCCAGCGGCTACTCTTACCATGTGCCCATCTTGTGAAAGAATCGGAGGTGTCGGTGATGGTGCCCCCAAGACCACTCCATTCTCAATGGCTCCAAAGTCTCAGTTCTATAATCCCTTCACTAATCCCTCCGCTGCTTGTTAATTTTAAGGCGTCAGGATCAAAAAATTATAGGATAAAGGAGAAAGGAAAAATAGAGTTATAGATCTCACAGTCCCTCTATTTTTTTTGTTAAGGACTTGTTAGTGAAAGGTTAGTGTAATTAATTATTTTGCAGAAACAATAGTACTTACTGATGAATATTTTACTTTATTTTTGTTTTGCCCTCTTTATTTCTCATTGTATATTGTCACTCAAATATATATCTATATATATGAAGGGATCCATGACTGTTATTTATTTGTTCCGACTTCTTTTGGATTAATTCCTTTTATACACATACAAAGAAAGAGAAAGGGGTTCAAATCCTCTCTTCCAATTATTTTGCTTCAATCCTGTTCTGTGTCTAATACGACTTCATCTTGTAATAAAAATGATATCGTATTATATGCAGAATTTACAAAACGATATCATATTGGGTACGAAATGAAACAAAGTAATTGAAATAGAGGATCTTATCTATTAAATGACATAATATTTAATTGAACCAACAATCCAAAGCTCCATTACCATGACTTTAGCTTCAATTGAATGAATCATAATAACAACTCTACTCATCATAAAAATTGCTAATGTTAATATAAATTACCTAAAAAATACAAATTTTGTTATGAATCTAATAATAAGTCATATGACAATTTTGAAATAATTCATTATAGAAAGTGTATTTTTTCATAATGATAATCTTTAGAATTAAAAAAGATATCTTTTTCCTTAAGTATAAGGACTCTACCTTCTGCATTCTGAAACGTGTGAAAAGATAGTGGCATTGAAAGTCATTCCAAATTGACATTTCAAAGTTGAGTCCAATCCGAAATTTGTGTCACACATCCAAATGACACCCGACTCATGCTTTTTAACGCACACACCTCTTGGTTTTTGGTGGTTTGTTGGTGTCTTTGTTGTGTCCATAACTAAAGAGGAAAACAGTGTATATTATAATGAGAAGATAATGATAAATCAACCCTAGATGATTAAGCAAAGCTTATGCGTGAGATAGAGAGAGAGCGAGATATGTGGGTGGGTAGCTCACGTGTACTTGTCTCTAACATATTTTAGGACTTGTGTTTTGTCGCAAAAGAAACGGTGATTGAATGGCGTGTAGACGAAGAAAAGTGAAAAGCCAAAAGTGGAAATTATAATTTATAAAAAAAGATTTATACATAATCCACAAAAATGTTATTTTAGGTAAATTTACATAAATCATGTGGTAGTTTTATAATAAAATAAAAATAAATATAATTATAGAGAAAACATATTACTTGATATGATTAGTGTAAAATCACTTTAGGCAAGTTTGATGGAAAATTTGATTAGAATATAATGAAACTTGAAAAGGTGTCAAAAGGGTGCCTCTCGTGAGGTGCTGACTCCTTAGGGAGTACGTGTGGGTCAGGTGCCACGTGATGTGCCAATGGCCTTATGGCCTTTGCTTTTACTATTCTGCAATCTTCATCATGGAATTTTTTGGCTATGATATTGATTGTCAGTTCTTGCTTCTAGCTCTATTACATGGACCCCTACCTATTCCCTTATACTTCTAAATTTAGTTCTACACCAATATTACAAGTATACTTAGATTTAGTTTTAAGTTATAGTAAAAATAATAATTACGGTTTTACTAGTCTAACAAATTGGTTATATGGAAGACGTTATGACCACGCCATCAGGAATTCAGGATTGGTATGGAAATTGGTTGCAGAAATTATGAGGCAGGATCTGCGAAGAATCCACATTTCCATGTATTGACGCCCTGAAATTATGGTCTGGACCAATAAATGATGAGCCTGACTTTCTTATTTTTGTTCCTGAAAGAGTGCCACTTTCCAGGAAACTCACTCTCTCGCCATCATATCTTTCTCGTCCCACATGAATTTCCTTCCCTTTTTTTCTTTTTACGGTCACAATCGTCATCATTGATCTCCGTCATCTTCTTCTTCTCTCTCTCTTTTTTTTGTTTGTTTATTTTCCTACATCCGACTCTTCAAAGCTCCGCCCTTTGAACTTCAACAAATTATTATTATTACGTTGAAAGTACCACTGAATTTAATTATTGATCTTGTTGCTAATCAACCATCCATTAGTGAGAACAAGACCCGACAAGTTTTGAAATCATTAGATTTTGGCGTTTGGATTGACGGAAAATCAAGTGGAGTAATAAATCAGTGACAAGGAAAGGCAAAAAGAGGCGATGGGGAGCAACAAAGTCAACTAAATTGATCTTCACCGTTCAAGCATAAAAAGTAAAAAAAGAAGAAGAAAAAAGTAGAGGGTATATATATATTAGAAGGTATTAGATAATATTGTCAAAATAAGTTGTGGAAATTGTACAGTCAAATAGTTTATTTTACTTGGAAATGATGGATTGCCAATTTGTCATCAATTTATCAATTAAAATGAAGACGGTGAGGGATGATTGATAATGTTTAATATATAAAAATTAATGAAAACGAGGAATTAGGAAAACAAGTGAGTTTCTTAGAATTTCCATAAATCCTCTCCATTTTGGCAGGCTACAGTGGACAAAGACAGGGGATCTGCTTAGAACCTATTCTCACGAAGAACAAAATCAGGTTCACATTTAATTTTTATAAAGAATAAAATGAGACAAAATAAAATTCACTTTTGATCTCATAAAGAATAAAATGAGGCAAATTATGACCCTTTTTAATTCTTATAAAAAACAAAATGAGACAAAATAAAGCTCATTCTTAACTTCATAAAAATCTCTTTATTACTTTACCTAGGGTCTATAAAAAGTTAAGAGCCACCTTGCATTTTGGGATTTAAAAAACAAAATATTAGGTTTAACATACTAAAAAGCTATACAAGTTCCTATCCCTATTTCATTATGCTCAATTTAAGAAACTATATACAAAACTAGTTACACCTAATCAATGTAGTTAGGTATAAAACCAACCCTAAAATGCTACACCTAATACCTTACTCTAAAATTAGAACACAAAACCTTTTCCTTCAATTAGATATTGGTTTTTCTTTTATTGTCTTGTCTCTAAGTATGGTTCACATATTGTTCCCTAGTGATTAGTATATTTGTGGGAAAAGAACATGGCGTGGTGTGTAGATGTTTCAATCTCTTTTACAAAGAAGGGAAAAAGATTACAAAGCTTATGTGTGTAAGCACGTAATTATACTAAAATATCCAAAGACATGTGTCTTGTGTTGGCTAGATTGTCGGTGTGTCGAGTTATGTGCTAAAACTAGACAAAAAATGTTATGGATCATAATTTTCGGGGAATTTTTATTTAATCTTGTAATTTGATCCACGCAAGTTTTTGATAGTTACTACGTTTAATTTATTATATATGTCAATATCATAGCAATGTGCTAAAACTATGACCTCTCCGCCTTACAAAACCTGAGGTTACCCTAATCACCAAGTAATCCATTCCTAATCCATCTAATCACTTCAATTTTGGAGTTAATTAAGGGTTTCAAACCAATAATCATAGCAATTCAACTAGATGGTCTTGTTCTTATTCCTTATCCTTAAATTGAGGGTCCACAAATATAAAATATTTAGCTTTAAAGGGAGGAAAAAGAACATACCAACGATCGAAATGATAAGGACTCTTTTCCCTCGATAAAAGGCATATGGTATGGAAGCTAAAGGACAAGAAACATACGTATACATGCAACCATAAACCGCCATCATCTGGCTAGTAGCTAGCTAGGCAGGCATAGGAATAGACTAGACATGACCATATCTCTGAATAGATGAAGCCGACCTAATTGAGAGGGAACAACAATAATGGTTCAGAGGTGGCCCAAGTGCTGGACTCCTAATTCCTAAATGGGCATCAAAAGTCAAGAACTGTGGCGAATTTAGGTCCATTTTTAACGTCAACCATTGCATGCCCCTTTCTACACAAAAAGATGGAGTAATAAAGCACGAGAAACCTACATGTGGCCTTGTTGCCTTTGCTCAAGACATAACTAGACTTGTCTTCAAAGACCCGTCTATTCACGGGTACCAATAATTGCATTGCCCGTCGGCAATCGCAGTTTTCATTTAACAAAGTATATATAGCGTTGTTGAGAAATAAATATAGTTGTTTATATACAAGGATGAGCGTATTAAGAATTGGATTATGCTTAGATATGTTTAATTCTTCTCATACAGAGTATGGTAGATGAAATTGATCTTAAATCATATAAAACAAGAAAGTTGATCGTTACACTAAAAGGGTGGTATCTGGTAATGGTTACAAAAACCAGATGTAATGTTTGGTATCATGACCAAGAAACAGAAACAAACTTAAAGGAAAATGTTGAGTTAAGAGGGTATTGAAAGAAACAGAAACAAATTAAAGTAAGGAATATGATGTGACTTAAAGAGGAAAATTTCAATAGGAATAGGGATACAATGGATTAATTATGGTTTCTACGAAATAATTGATTTGGAGATTTACTTAAATTTATGTAAACAAGTCAATAAGAAAAAAGGTAAAAGAAAATTTACAAACAATGGCTCCTAAACTTCTGGAATTACCACAAGCTTCCAAGTTTCGACAATTACACTAATGTGATGGCAACTGCTATTGGACTGGAGGTCCATAGGTTCATCTTTTCCATCTCTAGACATGGACAATAGATCAGTGAGGCGATGACCCAACAAACTGGACCCCAAGCTCACATCATCTTAAGCCTCCAATACTATGGACATGAATTAGCCCAAGAACATAGCATGTGAAGTTTATTTTCTTCTCTTCTCCTCTTTATTCTCTTGTCTTTGATTAGGACGTATATCTATAGGTTTACTTCATTTTGAATCGAAGCTCTCTCAATAAAGGCATCTTTAGAACTTTGATTCTCTTGTTTAAAATGTACCTCGACTTCTCCTTTTTAATTTCTCATGTTTGAACATTTATAAGGAGACTTGCCCATTATTTTATATTTCAAATTGGTTCATGGGCTACAAATAGTAAGTTCAATCAAAGAATCCCTTAGAGAACACACGTGTGACATCGTTTTCGACAATCACTGTGTTGCCTGACCTTCATGGTTCCTATGTCAATAGCAACAAAAATAAGAAGTCACAAACAATGTACAAACCAGTCGAGGACAATAACGTGACAAGCCATCTCCTGAAGCAAGGCTCTTTGTTTGTTCACTCTTTTTCTGTGAACCAATCTTAATTTACCTGGTCACTGAATCGATATATCTATTCAAGATCATAGAAAGAAAAGACTCTAAAACTCTTATTCTCGCGTAAGTACTTCGACGTGTTGGGTTTCGAGGTGTTGGGATTTGAGGAGGCTTAAAGAGAAAAGAGAAAGTCTAAACCTTAAGACAACGTATTCATTTGTAAATTTCTAAAACTAGCTTCATTTCTGACCACTAATTCCCAGTAATTCAAAGGCAGTGGTCAGACAGAGCTTCAAAAGCTAAAACTTAAGTGTTCAGGTGAGTTACACCTTTACTGATCAGTTTTACAATCGAGTGATTGAACCACCTGCACGTTTAAAAGGTGAGTATAGGTATGGTAGGTGGTATAGTGTTTTTATTGATTTTAGAAAATCTTAGCGTTCTGGCTGGTGCTCATGGCGCTTCCACTTTCACACAGTTAGATTCTTCGAGCTGAAAAGTGCCAAGCGGAACAAGCACAAAATAGGGGTATCTGTCTCTTTCATTGTAGAAGATGAAATTATTGGAGAAACAGAGAGTAAAGAGCTACAGAAGTAACTAAATATCAGTATATATATGCTCTACCTGACCTTATATATGCAGTAGGTATAGATGCAGTGTAGTGCAATGAAGAGATATCTATATTCTGTTAAATGAAAAGTAGATGGAATTTAAAATAAATAACAATATGTATGCATATTCGTTTCATACTAGGAAGTTCGCTTTCAAACTTGCCATATACAGTGAAAACCAATACATCTTTCAATAATATGATTACTCAAATAATTTTCTATTAATTTTGGTTTACTGCTGTTTGTGCCGAGTTAGCGTGGGAATTTTGTTCATCTCGGACCAATTTATTGTCCTTATATATATAATTATAGATAGTTAATATCATTATTGTTAATGATAATTATAATTTAGAACCTGAAACAATTCATTAGAAAGCTAATAAAAATCTTCCTGATAATTAAAATCTAACAAAATGTCTTGCACTCTTACTAATTCAAATGCTAAAAAGCAATTAGATTTACAGTCTTTGTTCTTGTCATCACCTTCTTCCTCAGCAGGAGGAAAAAACATGTTAAAATCATAATCCATTTCAACAATATTTTCTTCAATAGGCCGCTGATGATGATTGCTCGCTGATTGGTCTAGACAATTGACAAACACTTTTTTTACTAGAAAATCTATTAACAGCTGGATGATTGTAGAACAGAGTCCCGCTAGGGTTTTACACAATGTTTTAGAAACTTGATAAAGTTCACGTAATGATTATCGAAAGGCCATTATTTCGTAAAATTACAAAAGTAATGTAAACCATATACACACATATGCTTACAAGCAAACGTAACCCCCTCAAGAGAATCGAACGTACATTTGGTCCACACATGTACAAAAGCTTATTTCAATCCCTTGGTACCCCACAAATTAAAATTGCATGCCTTTTCCAAAACAGTACAACAACATGTACGTAGACATTAGAGTATTGACTTTCAATGTATATATACCAACTTGCTTGACTTGTTGCTTCTTCAGCGACGATTTAGATTCCGGCCATGCACTCCGGTGGGGTGACCGGGTACCGGGATTTGTCGGTACAGTAATCGTAGATCATGTGGTTCAAGCGGACCCACCTGTACTTTCTTGCTTCTATAGCATTCAGGGCTCGATAAGTAGCACCCTCCCACCAGTTACCTGGGTTAGAGGGACAACTTGCTGGTCCAGGCACTGGACACCCCTCAATATCAAAGTCCTTGTAGTATGCATAAAAAGGGGCTTTGCTCCAATCAATCTTCTCTAATCCACCTCTCGTTGCCCAGTCATCAGCTTCCCACAATGTTGAGTAAATTCCCATAGGCTGGAACTTCGGATATGGGACTCCTCTTGCTTCATTGTTCTTGTAAACCCTGATAGGCACACCATCTATATAGAACCTGCAAAATCCACCAGTAATTAGGAGATCACAAGTTATTCCGAAGAACCTCAATACATGCATGTAAATTACATGGAATTTTTTAGTGACACAAAGATATGAGAAGCTTACACGATATGGTAATGGTTCCAGTGTATTGCGTATTCGTGGAAATCAGCAGAAGGATCGAACCAAAGATTAACTCTTTGTTCCCTATCACCTTTCCCGTGAGCATAGATATTTGTTTGAACAGTGTAAGGTTGCCCGCTCCTATTTCCTAGGAACTCAAAGTCCAGTTCATCTCGTACGCTGTCGGTATTCGAGTTCAACTACATAGGATTAATCAATCAAAGTAAATCAAATCTGTCATGATTTGAAACACGACGAAGAAATTTTTAAGTTCAGAGCAGTTCACACACATAAAAGGCGGTGACAGTTCCGGCCGAGTCTCCTTGGACCAGCTTAATCTTCATACTAACACGACCGAACATGTACCGACTCTTGGAAGCAAACCCACATCCTGGAATATCGCAAAACCACAGATATGAACTTTATCATACAGAAACAATCACGGCTTAAAACAACTGTCGACCCCACGAAAAAATATTGCGAAACCTGAGTATCGGTCAAGAATGAGTTGGACAGCTCTTCCTCCGTCGATTTGCCTGATGTGGGAATCAGACCACGTGACCTTAAAGTCCTGAAAAAAAGTTGCTGGTCGAGCTGAAACAGAGAGAGCAAATGCGAAGAAGCAAAATAAGAAGAGGACAATGGCGTTGTGATGCTTCTGCATTGTGATCGCCAATCTAATTCGTAAGTATCAGTAAATATATGAAAGGGATTGTAATGGATGAAGAGAAGTGTTATTAGGAGGATGGTTTGGAGGAGTTATGAGCTATGCAAATATATATATGTGTGGAGATTATACGTATGGGATTAGTGAGAGTGAGATGATGTTTACTGCTGCATTCAAAAGGAAAGCAACATTTTCAGAATTTAGCTTTCAGGTCCAGCTAATGGCAAGCCGTCATTAGGCCCTACCTTTGCCTAACTGTCATCGACGTGAGCATATTCTCTTTTATCTTCCCTCTTAGGAACAGGGATTGCAGGACAAGTCCGGATCTTCTGTCTCGGTCTATTCTGTCTAACTCTGTTTCGTAAAAATCGATAACATTTTTTTAATGATAGAAACGCGCTGTTTTGTTAAGTCATGACCGTGACTTACCAAAATCACGGGTGTGACTTAGTCACACCCATGACTTAATAAAGCATGAGTGTGACTTTGTTAAGTCATGGGTGTTAGTCATACTTGTGACTTTGTAACTGCAACAAAATTTAATTATATTAAATATTAATAATGATTTTTTAAAATAATTAATAATAATAATTTTACATAATTAATAATAAATTGTATATAATTAATAATAAAATAATAAATTTTTTATTAATGAAAAATAGAAAATGTAGAAAAAATTATTCTCTAATTGTGTAAAGAAAACACAACCCAGGCTGTCAATCTTTTTGCAAAATTAAAACTGTGAATTTCAAACTGTTTCAACCATCAAAATTGTCAGTATTTTTTAATAGGTAATTAGCTGCCAGTAGATAATTAGCTACTAATGGCTCATTGCGATCTCATTCAACTATATACATATAAGTATAATTGGTTTCTGCAATTATCACAATTAAAGAATAATTTTTTATAGATAATTTATTATTTTTCATTAATAAAAATTTTAATATTTTATTATTAATTATAAATAATTTATTATTAATTATATAAAAATATTATTATTAATTAG
>JAOQMM010000173.1:2568838-2595483 GCA_027563515.1 Erythroxylum platyclados | reverse complement strand
AGATGGTGATATCGATTTTCCTTTGACAAGCCACAGCCTTACAATCACGATAAAAGGATCAGGGTCTTAAACAGCTTGCTCCCTGTACTTGAAAAGTTTGTTGTTAAAAGTTCTATTCTGCGCCTTGGTGGTGATTATCTCTACGAGAAAGTTGTATAAAAATTTTAGGGACTGTTATATTTTCATATTATGCCATCAGTTTCATCCAATTTTTTAAAAACTAAATTGAGAGTGAAACTAATAAAATAAAAGGTTTAAGATTTAAAAGGTTCAACCGATATTAAATTATTATAAACTCTGTTAAAGATTAAATAAAATTAAAGAATTTGAAATATAATTGAAAGAAATTATCCTTAATCATCGAATAATTTGAAATTTAATTAAAAAAAGTTGTTAAATGAAAATTAATTGATATATTTTAGTTTATAAAAACTTATTAATTAATAAAAAATTAACTTATTAATTAATAAATTAATCAAATTTTAACAATAAAAATTATTAAAATAAAACCAAAAATTTAAAAACTAAAACAAAAAATTGGATGATTTAAAATTTTTACTATTAATTCGGTTAAACTTTTTACAATTTCCTCGCTTTTTTGCTACTGGAAAACGACTACATAACTAAGATGTGGCTTGTAGGTACTTTCATATCCTTTGTAATATTTGATAAGAATATTTCGCATGAACTAGAAGATGTCATCCTTCATTTTCTGCTTAACTCCAACGTATTTAATCTGATGTGATAGGCTCTTAGTACTTGAATCTGACCCAATTTTACTATTATTACTTCTATAAATGTAATAGTTAATAAACCTTACATAAACTAAATATTTTGTAATTATTCTCTTCAAATAATTTTTAAAATAAGTGTAAGTGACAAACTTATAAATTAAAATATTTTTTTCGAGTGCAAATAACATATATATAACACTCAAAATATGTAAGTAAAGATAAAATTAAAATAAAAAGAGTAGTTTTCGACGAAAAACACTTGTTGGTTTTGTGGTTATCTTTCCAACACTAATTCCTCCCTTTCCAGCACGTTAGTCGTCGGTTGGATCAAATTAACAAATTTTTATAGACTCAAATTCAATAAAAATTAAAATTAAAATTAAGGTTCATATTAAGTAAGAGGTGAATCATCGGATCGGGTCTCATTCAAGGTTTGAACCTTTTTATTCCATTTGTTGAATTTGGATTGGTATAAGTTCAATTTTTTATTTGCCACAAGGTGGCCAAGTTAGGAAATGATTTGAGTGGACTAGAAGAAATGCCCAAAATCTAAAGCATAAATATTTTTATTAAATTTAAACTCAATTTAAAATTAAGCAAAATTAAAAAAAACGTTATTATCTAATTTTTAATTATTTTCCAAAACTAATTGCATTCAATAAAATTAAAATTTCATCGAATCCAATCAGTTTTGGAACGATTTTTTATCAAACTGACAAACCCTACTACATGAACACTATACTGACATCTGGTAAATAATGTAATTAGGAGGAGACAAAATCGTAATCCAGTGTAGTTGACATTAACTCATGTTTATAATTTATGCCTATAAAATATTGTCTTTAGTTCCATTTCACACTGATATTATTAAAATCCGTTACATTCTATCTACGTCATTCCATTTATATAGGAAGGTTCCACTTCAAAGAGAGTGAGCATAACAACGAAATCTAACATTTTTCTACGGGTTTGGATCATTTGTTTTTATTATCCTGTATCTATTATTTTCTATGAGCATTCATTCATCCAATTTTTCTCTGTCTCATTTATTTAATAAATTGATGTTTATGAAATAGAATAAACACAAAGTAGCGAAACAGATAATCTATTCTCTTTTTTTTACAGGTTCAAATAACTTGTTCTCATTATCCTATTCTATCATATTCTATGAGCATTCATCAATTCACACAGATTACTTGTTTCTATTATCATATGTTAATTTTATTTAATATATTCCCTTTTTCTACACTCGTGATAAGAACTAGCCAAGTAGCACTTCAAGAGTCAGACCAACTTCAGAGTTGAGACGTTCTAAGAGAAAGGCAAAGGTTGACTTTTAAAATTTGTTCCTTAATAATAGGACGTAAGATTTCTTTTAGGCTTGAGTATTAAAGAGCCGGCGTTAATAACCTTAACATTTAATCATTAGTTATTGTTTAACTGGTTGAATTATATTGAGTTTAACTAAATACCACTCTAAATTTTTTTAAAAAATCTTAAATTTATATCCAATCTAATTCATGAAAAATGCTTTATTTTCAATTCAATTTTGATCCATTTTAAAAGTTTGAGAGTTAAGTTCAACTCATAAATTTATACTATCAAACTCTTTAATGATTGTATAATATAAATAATTTATTGAATCATTTGTTAGAATAAAATAAATATATAACTTCTTTTAAAAATAAAATATATTTTCTAATAATAATAAATGTAAAAATTAAATCATAATGAATAATAGTTATAAAATTAGATAATCACTATAAGAATTTATAAATTTGATAATATATAAAATAAGATAACATTATATAAATATTAATCAATATAAACTAAGTATTGAATAATAATTATAATTTAAAATAATTGTAACTTTCTTATAACATTGAGTAGAGGGTGAGCAAACTGCTAACGTTGTTCTTTTGCAATTATAAGGTTATAAGTTACAGGAAATTTTGTGCACTGGATACAATAATTTTTTAATTTAATTTATTAGACTTTCTTCATATATGTTTGTATGTATGTATATATGTATGTATGCATATATGCAACTATGCATATATATAATCTAGATCCTATCTTTAAAATTTTTTAGAATTAAATTTAAAAATTCAAACTTAATTTATGAATTATTTAAAATTAAAGTTCTTTTAATTTTTAAACATAACCAATACTTGAATTTTTCTGAAAACAAAGCAGGTAACTTTTATGGAATTCCATAATGATGAATTTAATGACAATGGTTTTGATCGAGCTCGGAGTAGAATGTCCAGTGAAACATTACAATTTCAGGCCAGGAATTTGAGACCATCATCATAGTAACCCCAATGTGGTGTGGGAGCAAGGACCAGGAGCTTTGATGCAAGCTGGGTTCGAGGGTTACTGACAGAAACAATAAAGCCCACATGGGTATGATTTTGCTTATTTCTTATTATTTTCATGCCAGATGTAGAAAAGTGAATAAAAAGAAAGAAAGAAAAGGCCAAACATCACTTCTGCGAATCTTTTTTTTTTCAAGTAAAAAGCTGAGGGAACTCAAGGAATGAAAGCGATAAGCCGAATACAGAAAATCCATAGCTGTGATGAAATGTCATTTTGTATAAACTTTGTCTCTCGTCTTTGTTGGGAAATTGATGAGGAGTTTGTTTTTTGTTTTGGATTTTAGTTGCACCTTTTCGTATTTCACACAGCATTACTAAAGGATTTAAAAATTAAAATATAAGCAAATTTAGATAAAAGTGAACATAGACTTTTCGTTTTGCGAGGGTCTAGAGATAGTCATTGATATATGCAGCTTTTCTTTTATAATTTTTACAAAGAAACTGTTTCTGTGATTTGAATGTATGACTTTCTACTAACAAAGGAGCAACTTTTACCAGTTATTTATTTATGATATCTACTATTTTAAAAACCGGATTGAAAGTTATACCGATAAAATAAGAGGTTTAAAATTTAAAAGGTTCAACAACCATTATAAAATCGACTAAATATTGAATAAAATTAAAAAAATTGTTCTTACATATTAAAGAATTTAAAGTTTAATTAAAAAAATTGTTAAATAAAATTAATTGATTTGTTTTAGTTTATAAGAAGTTATTAGTTTTACGAAAATTCATTGATTAATTAATAAATTTATTAGTTTTTAATAACAAAAGTTATTAAAGTAAATCGAAAGTAAAGTTAAAAACTTAACCGAAAAGTTAGATAATTCAAAATTTTTACAGTTAAACTGGTTGAATTAATTGGACTTTTTAATCATTGATGATACCAAGTTATATTTTATCGTTTTCAAAATAATACTAATAAGTGATATCACTTGGGTCCTAATTAAATTAAAATTTTGATAATTTTTATTATATTAACTATAAATTTTATTCTATGTGAAATATTTGTTAAATAGGTGTTTTTTATCTTAATGTTTCCAAAAAAGATTCAAATGCTTACTCTACAGTTATTTTTGTTAACACTTTAAGGTGTAATGAGTAATATTAATAATATTAAAGTATAAAATGATAACAAAAATATGAAAATTAAGTAAAATAATATTCAGAGCCACTAAAATGATAATTTTCTATTGTTTTTCTATTACTTACAATATGTACACTATCTATAATAGTTGGTAGGCTTATACTTAAACTAATTTATTTCTTTAAATTTATCAAAAGTAACGAATCTATATCAATTTGAAGATATAAAACAAATTGCCCCTCAGAATTTGTTCTTGACAAAAACAAAAAGTAAGTCAATTAACTCGGTACACAAGGTTATTTACTTTGTGAAGAATTGAGGCGAGTTATAATATATGAAACAATCTTTCTTTTGTATAGATTATTTTTGTAATTTGAACTTATAATTTTATGGTTATAAAGAAACAGTCCAAAAATTAAAAAAAAAAGTAAAATAACTATGTCAAAAGGGGTTTTTATAATTATTTTTGGCTGTGTCGTCTGTCTGTACAGACACGTGTACTAAGAAGCTCTAAAAGCCTTCTCTTTCTTCGATTATAGCGATCGTTATATGTATGCATGTTGTTTGAGTTTGAAGGCTCAAGAACCAACGTTATGGTTCTTGCCTCTTGGGGTTTGCTTCTAATCTTTCTTTTCGCTTTCTTACCATTTCTCATTTGTCCTTCTACGTTCCATCACCTCAAAGCATCAGAGAGATAGTGAAAGAAAAAGCACTCGCAATAATATCAATGTGTCTTTCAATTGCTGATTTTCTTGTTCTCTTATACAAAACTATGCACACTTACCTTCTCATCATCATCTATGCAAATTAACTTGCAGAATCTCTCCTCCTCTTCTCGTCACCTTTTTTTTTCCCCCTTTTATCTGTTCTTACTCCATTGAACTTCTCCTAAAATGGGGTGTAGTTACAAGCTCTTGTTTTCTAGAAAACTTAACTATCTTGCCATCTCTTTTCTTTTTCTCTTGATTCCAAGCTCGACCCAAGTGAGATTCATGGCTGAAGGTATTCCTGTTCTGTCTGAATCTCAGTTTTGAATTAACGAAATTCATAAACAGGCTTATAGTATGTTGGTTCATGTGATGATCTTTACTTTTTCTCTGTTTTTTTGCAGCTAGAGCAAGTCCTGCATTAGGTACCGCTTCACAGGTGAGCATAGAAATTTTAGTTTGTCCTAATCTTTAACAAGTTAGCATGATCCATTTGATGAGTAACTTAAGGAGGATCTTATGAATTTTTGTTAGACAGCAAATGAAGACAAGAAGATACTAAGATCTCAGATAGGTTCAAGGCCACCAAGATGTGACAGAAGGTGCCGTTCATGTGGCCATTGTGAAGCTATCCAAGTACCAACAAATCCTCAAGTGAATCATGGCAATGGCAACTACTCTACTGTGTCCACCATTGCCTATGTCAGAGGAGATGGCAGCTCCAACTACAAGCCAATCAGTTGGAAGTGCAAATGCGGAGACTTAATCTTCAACCCTTGACCTTAAAGCTTTAAATTGAATGAAGTCCCTTTGTTGTATCTGAACAAAAAAAAATTCCATTTTTTTGAACAATGTATATGTGAGACACGTCCTTTACTGATAAATCCAATGTCTTTTTCCTTTTCCATATTACTAATACTTTCTGTTTGTTTCTATAGAATCTTCTATCACCCCATTGTCCTTAATCGTTTCTTCCTTTCATTCCCTGACAACTTTAATATAATCCCGATCATTAGTTGAATCATGCAATACGAGTAGATTGTTCCTTAGCGCTTGTTGCATTGTAAAGAAGATGGTGCATTGTAAAGAAGATGATTCCTTTGGAATATGTACGTATTCATATAGACAGAGAACCTAGTTTAAATTTTGATTTGCGGACTGCAATAACAAATCCAGAGGAGTAGGAGAAAAGATTTGGTACAAGAACAGTGAACAGAGAATCATCAGAGATAAGGATCAAGGCGTATATATCGTACTTCACCACACGCTACCGTTGACGCCCTCGAAAACTAAAACAAAACTAAACCAACCAAAGGTTCTACACTATACGTACATGCAGTTTGGTCTCACTGAATCTCCAGTCTTCACTTCCAGTGGCCAAGGTCCTAAACCCTTTGGACAAACTCTACCAGAATCTGGGTTTTGGGTTTTAATTTCTTGTCGTGTAAGAAATCATAAAACCAGCAGTTTCTCAAACTCCTGACATACGGTTGAATTTCCTACAGTTGTAATCATCTTGACAAGTACATATATTATTGCAGATAGTCAAACATTGATCCCTGAAGTTGATGACCCTTTTCCGTTTTCACAAAACTGAAGCTGTCCCAATACAAATTATCTTCATTTCTTGCCTGTCACAGGCCTACGTCACTTCTTTCACCGTTCGTAGAAGAAAGGGAGGCTACAAAATGACGGTTAGAGATGATCCCTTTTGATCAACTTGAGCTAATGTGTGTTTTATGTCAGAATATAGAATTTAGACAAAGATCCTTCTAATTTAGCCAATAATGACTAAAAACAGTCACTCTATGACTTTACAGGGTCCTCCTTTCTTATCAGGTTTTTTTTATCCCAAGTAGTGAAAAGATGGAAGAGAAGCGAGAATCATTGTCATGAAAGGAACATAATACGTAAGTGATGGGATGTTACATGAACATGACCACGCCAACTGAGTCAAATCAGAAATAGTGATGACAGAAATAGGATAAACCGTCCTTCCCAGTTATTATGGCAAATAAGTCTCGTTCAATTTTGACTCGAGTTGACCCGAGGAGTAACTAGTTGACTCGATTAGGCTACAGATCATGAGTTAAATCAGGAATATTGATGATAAAAATAGGATAAACTGTCCTTTTCAGTGATTATGGGAAATATGATATGGCCTAATTTTGGCACAAGTTGATTGGGTTACGGGCAACAACTGGTTGACTAGATTGGGCTACGGGTCGCGCTTGGGTTAGTGTCTTAGGTCGTCAAAACCCGTCACTCAATAGGAAGACATAAAACGATATCGTTTAAATTTTTTTAAAAAATATGAGGCATGACCTAACCCTCTTGTGGCCTGTTGGGTCACTATTGGGCCACGGGTCAAGCAACACCAACCAAACAGGCTGCAGGTTGACCAAGCCTTAAATATGAGACAACCCAAGCTGGATTCGACCCATTCTCATCCTCAATTGCAATTGATTATTCTACAGTGCGTTCTGAAAGTAAAAGCAAATAAAAAAATAATGTAAGTGGGATAAAGTTAAACGCTCCGTATCTAAATCAATAGAGTCTATCTTTTATTTGCTTACTAATTTAAAGATCTCAATTCAGAGATTATTTCTGATTTTGGTAATAAAAGATGATAAATTGAGAGAAAAATTACTCTATATATAAGTAAATATTAATTGAATTGAATTTATTATTTAATTTTAAATTGTTTAATTATTAATTAATTTATCTAAAATAAGTAATTTATAAAATCTTAATCAATTTAAAAAAACAACAAATTAATGCATATATAAAATTATGATCTTAATTTTAAAGAAATAATTTCAATGATAAAGTTTGATTTTTATGTGTCTATTAATTTAAAAATTTTTAATTGGAATTATGATTAGGAGTTTATTTCACATTTTAGTAATAGAGAGTGATAAATCTAGAGTTTAATTTAATAAAATTTATTAAATTATTAATTGATTTATTTAAAATAACTAATTTGTGAATTCTTAATCAAAGTTGACTCTTGAGCATAACGACCATCAATCTGATTGCTAATCCTCGCCTGGAAAGATAAGGAACCGCCGGTACGCCAAACTCAGATTATTAGGTCAGATGCAACAGTCACGTGTGAACGAAGGTCTCAAATGTCCTGAACCTGAACCCCGCGAAAACCCAAACGGGAATGTTGTTGCAAAGGTCAAGACAGACACCCAAAAAGCTGATACCAGTACCTGCCCTATCCTATGAGGATTCTGATTCCCGACGCCTTCTGTTGGTGACAAGTACTGTACTCCTCCAACGACCAGCTTGATAGTAATGGCATTGAAAAATCTACATCCCTCAATCACGGACGAAAGAAACTAGGCGGCCCCTGAAGCATAACAGCCACTACTTCCCTTATGAGTTATGATGAGGCATTTTCATGGGCCATTTTCCATTTGTAGAGATGGGATCATCAGGTTTCCTGGAAAGCAGACTGATGCACGGTTACTCAATTTTTACCAGGGTCCAGGGTTATTGTACCATACCATCTTACAAACCCATGTTCATTTTTTGCTTTTTGGTTACTCTGATGGAGTCTACACCTGCCAACAAAGCCTTCTTTTCTTCCCCACATCAAAAGTCACTTGACACTCCAGGAGATGAATCTGCCTAGTTGCAATAATCGTTTTGAAGGAAGTATTTGACTTGAGACTTAGGCAATGTTGCATTAATTAATATTTTAAAAAATAAACCGGTTCGATTGGTTTAACAGTAAAAATTTTAAACTGACTAACTTTTCAGTTTGATTTAGTTTAATAATTTTGTTAAAATCAATCAGTTTATTAATTAATAAGTCATTTTTTTGTAAATTAATAAGTTATTATAAACCAAATAAATGGATTAATTTTCATTTAACATTTTTAATTAAACTTTTTATTTTTTGATAGATAAGGATAATTTTCTTCAATCATTTTTTAAATTCTTTAATTTTATTCAATCTTTAATCTGTTTATAATAGTGTTGAACCTTTTAAACCTTAAATTTCTAATTTTACCGGTTTAACTTTTGGTTTAGTTTTTAAAAATATTGGCATTAATAAAGTCGCGATACAGACATCAAATTAGTTGAACAAACATATGAATTATCGTTTATCAGTTTTTCATGTTTTATTATGCTAGTTGAAGTAAAGGTTTACATGTGTGCTATTTTGATGGTGGTGCTTATAAGACGTGCAAGCTAGATTGTGTTAGATTTACCTAAAAATCAACAAAAATATGTTAGAATTCTGAACTAACTTTTTTATGGTTTACAAAATAAATTAACACTCAAACTAGACTTATTATATGAATATGAATTTTAAATTTAGTCGCAGCTCCTCAGTTCATATGTTTTGAATTTAATAGTATTTTATTAACAAATTATGAAATTATTTATTAATAAAAAATAATATTTTTATAATAGAATATGCAAAATAAATTAGATAATAGATATATAATTTCATAAACTATATAACATTTATATGAATGCTAACTAATCTAGATTAAGTTTAAATTAAACTTTTCAGTTTAATTTTAAATTTTAAAGTTGATCTATAGACTAATTTTTAAGATTCATATCCTCAAATTCATCAAATCAAATAAACTAGACCAATTTGCACAAGTTTAATGCTTCTGGTTATGATTGTTTGTACTGCATTCTAACAGGATCATGATCCAAATGGTTCATAAACCTGTATATGCAGATCCACTTCACGTATTGATGAATACGTGTGTAGAGTCTAGCGAATGGATCTAAACAATTTAAGGTGGTGTGCCTGTGGCCGTGCCTGCCTAAAGCTAAAGAACGTTAAAGCAGTTTGTCTCATTATACATTTTGGACCGAGGCAACAGTAAGCTGTGGGCAAGCAAGTCCAGTTACGTCTTATGAAAAAGCCTTCAATGAAAAGGAGGCCCAGTTCTCACTAAAACCATGTCTGACTATGGCATTGCATCACGGAAACTGATCAGAAAGGTTGGTCAACAGAACCTCACATGAACAACATATAAATCCCTTACAATCCTTCAGAAATGAAAACAATCACAACCTCAAAGTTCTCTACCATGCCGAAGTTCTTCGAACTTGGATGAATCAATAAAGATAGAGAGAAATTTACCATTATTAGTAGTAGTTCAAACATGCTTTTTAGTTTTTACCTTATCATCCCTCACTTTCTTCTTTTGTTTGTATGCCTGCAAGGTGACATGCCTTGGTCATGCACCTCTCCCACAGCCGATCCTAATCGTTTCCCCTTCCCCTTCCTCAACGATAGAGAAAAGTTGAGGACGACTAACAAAATGTTTGTCACCTCATTAGTCACAACAAAATAAAAAGGAAGGTCGGGAAGACCTGTCTGTCTCAGAAAAGACAAGTTTTGATTAGCAGCCTCATTAAGCAAATCAAAAGCACTGGCATAAAAATGGAATTGCCAAAAGACATATAAGCTGTTATGTCAGTGTCTTTCGAATGGTAAGTATATTCCGTATTTCTTAGGTCAAGAACTGATGATCAGGAAACCATCCTCCATAGTAACAAGGAAGCAAAGATCTAGGAAGGATCAACATAGCATAGCAGCCTTAAAAATGATACAAAACTAAACGAGATAAACATATACATGCAGTACCAAACAATAATACAAGCTTACTAAGTTTTAGTTTAACTTGAACAAGAAACCATATGTAATGAAATATGCACGGTAATCCAACAAATATGCATTAACTAATGAAATTTCAAATATGTTGATCAGAGACGGGATTTATGAGTTATTTTCAACTCCCTCATATTCAAAGATAAGGCAATCAAAGCATATCCGAGCACATGAAAATCACTACATGACTAAAATTAACAAGGGAGATAGCGTATGTAACTAAACTGTTATACATCTGTGCTTTAGGACGCGTCATCCTTATTGTGGTTCACTAACTATAGTGCTTCCATGGCAAGACAAGCACAAGATAACAACTGGTTCCAAAATTATATAATAGACAAAGTATGACAACTCTCAAACGCATATACATGGAAACTTTTAAGTTAGAAACTGGATGAAATTCCATTGGTTTGTTGTACATCATCTCGGATTCTAAGCTCTATGCCCTTGGCATGAAATCCATATCCCGATTCCCTCACTCTTTTCCATTTTCCTAAGCATCCGTATAAAGCTGAAATCAGTGTTGTGCCCATTGAATCTGCTTAATATCAATTCCTTCCTTAACCATCTCATAAAGGGGACTCATTTCTCTCAGCTTCTCAACCTGCATCACAGTAAGCTCAATTGCCCTATCAATCTCAGCCTCAGTAGTAAACCTCCCAATCCCAAACCTAATCGAAGTATGAGCCATGTCCTCATCCACCCCCAATGCCCTCAACACATAAGAGGGTTCCAAACTAGCACTAGTGCACGCACTCCCACTAGAAACGGCCACTTCTTTCAATCCCATTAACAAGCTCTCCCCTTCCACATATGCAAACGAAATGTTCAAATTCCCCGCATACCGCTTCTCAACACTCCCATTCACCACGATTCCATCCAACTTAGCCCTAATTCCGTTCAGCAACCTCTCCTGCAAAGCCTTAATCCTCTTATCATCATATTCCATCTCATTTTTGGCCAATTCACATGCGGCCCCAAACCCAACAGCCAAAGGAGTGGGCACAGTCCCACTCCTTATCCCTCTTTCTTGTCCACCCCCATTCATCTGAGGCTCTACTCGAATTCTCGGCCTCCGGCGCATATACAAAGCCCCAACCCCTTTAGGACCATAAATTTTATGCCCGCTCAACGACATCAAACTAACATTCCACTTATCCACGCTAATCGGAATCTTCCCCAAAGCTTGTGCTGCGTCAGTATGAAACGGCACATTAAACTCCTTACACATCCTCCCAATTTCCTCCATCGGCTGAATAACCCCAATCTCGTTATTGACCGCCATAACCGACACAAGTCCGGTATCAGGCCTAATTGCAGACCTCAACTTCTCCAAATCAATAATCCCATCAGATTCAACCGGTAAATAAGTTACCTCAAAACCCTCCTGCTGAAGATGCCGACAAGAGTCCAACACGCACTTGTGCTCCGTCTGAGTCGTGACGACATGCCGTTTCTTCTCTTTATAAAACTTCATCACTCCTTTAACCGATATGTTATTCGACTCCGTCGCTCCAGAAGTGAACACCATCTCCTTCGGCGACGCTCCGATCAAATCAGCCACCTGCTCGCGGGCCGTCTCCACCGCCTGCTCCGATTCCCAGCCGAAGAGGTGAGTCCGGGAGTGAGGGTTTCCGAATCGTGCCAAATAATAGGGAAGCATAGCGTCCAAAACCCTAGGATCCACAGGAGACGTTGCTTGCATGTCTAGGTAGAGCGGACGCGCCGCGATTTTCACCCCTTTCATGGTTACGGAATCGTCGTAGGTTTCCGTCGTGGCGGCCATCGCGGACGTGGAGAGGCGGCGCACGCCATAAGTAGCGGGGGTCCTTGTTAGGGTTCGGCGAAGAGCGGAAGCTACAAGCTTCGAAGCCATAGCTTATGATATTACAGGGTGAACGCTTCACTTTGTTTAAGAAGTTAGGACTCTGCTTAATAATACAAATAAAAAATAAAAAATTAAAGGTTCTAGAGTCACCGATCAGTGGACCCTATCATCGTCCACGTGGCGAGCTTATGTCCTTAAAAAGGTTAGTTGCCCAAGTCGAGCTGATGGTTACCTTTAGTTAATGATCTTTAAAGATAACAATAAACGGTGCCGTTTCGTTCAAATTGTCGGCACTTGTATTGTATATCACCTGTGTTGTATGCTCCTCAGTTCATTGTCTTCTCTTGTATTAAAAGTGAGAGCTTTAGGTTCTGAGGAAGTTATGTTCCATTTAAGATCCAATCTGAGAGAATAGAAACACTTACAGAAGCACGAGCAATTGTTACGAAATTCATGTTTTATCTGATATTTAAACAATTCAGTTGTTCAGTCAGTTCTTGCCATCAGTTATCGCTCCTGTTCGTCTTTTTTGGCAATGCTTGAAAGGAGTTAACTTTTGGCGTTTTATCGTCGCTTTTCTTGGTAAGTCTCTTGCCTTTTCTTGCTCTTTCCTCTGTTTCCCTTTTGCCATTCTCGTATTTCTAAATCTGGGTTGTTGTTAGATCTCTCGTACATAGTACGGATCATATGGGATTTTGATTCCATAGTTCTGCATTCTGTATTGTTTGGCAAGATGAAAACTCTGATATTGTTTATTGTTTCTTCCTGTTGAATGTTATCTGTCTATTTGGTCTTTTCTTCAAAATTTTGTTATTTCATTATTTGGGATTTTCCTCTTCTTCTACGTGCTTACAAATACCTCACGACATGTAATTATCTTTTTTGTAGTAGATTGCTCACATTTAATTCATAACAGTTTGCTGTTTCACCAAAGCATTTATTGATGGTCAGTTTTGCTTTCTTAGGAGTGAATAGAGCAGTTATGTTCCAAGTCTTGGTTGTGTAATAAATATTCTTGACATGAGGTTTACTAATTTCTCATGATCAGTGTGCATCTTTTGTGTTGA
Source organism: Erythroxylum platyclados (assembly GCA_027563515.1). Taxonomy (NCBI): domain Eukaryota; kingdom Viridiplantae; phylum Streptophyta; class Magnoliopsida; order Malpighiales; family Erythroxylaceae; genus Erythroxylum; species Erythroxylum platyclados. The sequence continues at coordinate 2,582,029 of JAOQMM010000173.1, read as the reverse complement.
AGTTGCTTTAGGTTTGACATATTTATGATTCTTTCATAGGAATGCGTGGAATTGATTTCATTTGGAATTTTAAGCAGGTAATTTGAACTTTGAAGGCACATATTCACCAAAAGTTTGAGGCGAATTCATTATGTTTCGGTTATCTCCTCGAAGAAACCATAGATCAAATGGATTCAACGTAAAACATGCTTTGCAGATTTGTCTTCTCATTGGTGTTTGCATCTGGCTGCTTTACCAGGTCAGGCATTCCCATCATAAGAAAGCAGCATATGAGGAGAATGTAAAGAATGGGAATGAAATTATAAAACTTGGGAGAAAGGACCTCCATCCGGAAGTTGAGGAGCCACTCATCAGAGATGCAACGCACGAGGCGGGGGAAGAAGAAGAAGAAGAAGAGGAAAGGAAGAGCGAAGACGAAAACAAGCCTGGAGATAACATGGGAACTGCAGGTGTGGATGATGAGATTCATGATCATTTCCATGATACATCAAAACGAGGTGCGGAGCACAATGGAGACTCCATAAATGGAGACAAGATGGGAGAGAACAAAGAGAATGTCAATGAAGAAACAGAGAGTGATGAGAGCAAAGAGAATGTTGACGAAGATAGTAATTCTGAAAGGGGTGCAGGGGATGACAGCAATAATGGTGATCGGATGGAGAGTAAAGAGACCGACAATGAAGAAATTAAGGGAAGCAATAATCAGGAGACAAACGAGAACACAAGTGAACAAAAGAAGATTGTGGGAGAGAATCAGGAAACAGAAATCAGAGAGGTTGCAGAAGAAAACAATGTGAAAGAAAATGAAGATAGAAATACAGAGAAGAGTGAAGAGGAAAATGAAAATACTGGTGCAACAGGTAATCCAGTTGATAATGGAAATGACAGCCATAGTGAGGAGGCAAGGGAGGAACATTACAAGGGAGATGATGCTTCCAGTGCTGTTTCCCACGAGGCACAAAATGAGAAACCTGGAGAGGATTCAAGCATTGACCAGAAATCTAATGAGGCAGAGGTTAACGACAACAATAAGAAGGATTTTAATGAAGTAGTTGATATCAATCAAAATGAAGTTTCAAATGCAGGAGAACTTGATCTTAATGGAAGGACCAGTGTCAGTGATGATAAAAGTAATAAGGAAGATATAGAAAATGAGTCACGCGAAACTTCCTCAATGACGGTAGAATCGGATGGAGAGTCAGTTGACAGCAATACTCAGTCTGAAGAGAGCCAACACAATGATGCTCAGAATGAAAATTCCAGTAGTGAAACTGTAGTGCAGAGGATCCAAGAAACTGTTGTATCTTCAAATGTGAATGAAAATACAAATGATGGGGAGAAGGATGTTAGTGCTGGCCAGAAGGAACAATTCGATTCTTCTGATTTGTCGAACACATCAGATGATGGAAATCACTCAAACACAGAAAATCATGGAGATACTACTCAGGTTCAGAATGAGAATACAGTTCAAACCAACATGAACAACAATGACGAAACTGCAAACCAAAATGAAGGTCAAATAGAGCTAGTCAATGTCAACAATGGTGATGCTGGCCAGTATGAGAAGCAAAATGCTGATAGCAACAACGTTCAGGATGACAATTCCAATGGTACAAACCAAAAGGAGCAAGTCGATAGTACTAATGTCAAAACCGGCCAGAATGAGAACAGTTATGATGGTCAGAGCAATACAGACGACAACAACAATTCAAGTGTCAACACAGATGCAAGTCAACAGGAACAAGACAATTCCATCAATAGTGATGGTGGCCACGATGAGAACCATAACAGCAGCAAATTTGAGAATAGCAATTTAAATGGTGATTCTGATGCTACTCAAAAGAAACAATTTGATTCCAATAATAGCAATACCAGCCAGAATGAGAGCAACGATGTCGTTCAGAGCAACACAAATGGTGACAGCAATGGAAATGATGATACAGACGCAAGCCAGAAAGAACAAGTTGACTCTGATTCTTCAACATCCCACGAAGAGAAATTGGCATCTTTAGACACCAATATCCAGAATGACCTGGAGAAGAATGTTTCTGTTGACTCTTCAAATTCTTCAGTTTCTCAAGAAGAAAAGGAGGCTCGAACGGATTTGGAAACTCTGCCCGAAACCGGAAATGAAGGGTTGAACGTTGGCAATACAGCAGCAGAGTAAAGTTCCCATGCATGACTTGTAGTTTACTTGAGCAGCCTGATATCATTTTTTTTTCAATTTTTACCCAGCGATGATCAGTCAGAATTGCAAGATGATTTATTTGTTTGTTGTTCGTTAATGCAATTATATAGTGTATAAGAATACTTTCCTTGTTTTTACCCATTTTCTTTTTCCTTTTTCCGCTCTTCTAATTAAGGCTCTCCAGTGGTTATTCAACTTTCAGAAGAGTTCTTGACAGTACACATGCCTAGCACCAGTATCAGTATCATTGCAAGTTTAAAAGAGACATTTTATTCCTCGCAGAATCATCTGAAACCGGAAAATGCCACCGAAACTTTCAACTAACCTCGAAAACGCCAAAGATTTAGATCCTACCAAATCCTGATTGTGACAAAGCAACTAAACCTTGACGACTGGAACATAGCAGCTGGATGAGATCTTCCGTAGTGTCCTTACCTTTCACTGTTCCATCTTTGTAATGCAATTTGATGGCATTTGATGTTGTCTAATAGTTACCTTTTGGTTGGAATGAAAGATGCACTGGATAGTTTTAAAGTGGTTTTAAGGGGTGGTAAAGTTACTTCTCCTATGAGCCTTTCGATTTAAGAAATTCAAGGAGTATCCAAGGAGTAAACATAAATTGAATGCATTACTCAAATTCTTTTCACATGCCTCAATTCTAGTGACTGGAGACTTTTGAAGCATACTGAATCATATTGTAATAGACTATTTAAACTGCGTTTATTATGAAGCTGCTCGTGTAATGCCTTGTCAAATTCCACATCTGTTTCCAGTAGTCACCTGTATCGAGAATTCCTTCTTAGCTCATGTCTGTTGAACTGAATAATCTAATCTTCATTTTGATTATATTACTATGTTTTTTTTTTCCAAAAAAAGAACATCAGGAATGAAACTAGACTATAATACCTTTTACTCTTGAATTAGCAAGGAAAGTTAAAAACAGTGCAGGGTGCTCCAAAAAAGTTCACAAGGTGACCCTTCTACGACTTTTATATGATCCAAACCATACTTTTCGACAATGCATGCAGTTATTTTTCAAGATTACGGAGTACACCCTTCTATCAGGAACATCTATGTTCTAGCTTCCTGATAAAAAATATCATTATTACATACCGAGTTGCAACAAATCTTAACTTTTCTAATCTTTATTACACACATAACTATTTCATACCTCATAACATTTCCACCTATCACTATTCATAAACAGGAGGAATTAACAAAGAAAGAGATGGTTTCACTCATCAATCTTATTGAGCAGCAAGCAGCTAAAAAGTTCAGGACAGAGGAGTACATACAAACTGACCAATTTTCAGTATTCTGTCTTATGATCCAAGAATGACGATACATAATGAGAACATCAACAATAGCATCCACAGTAGTGTAGTTTGACAAGTTCTGCTGGAGCAAAGAGAAGGAATTTGCTGAACAAAGGTGCTTTCATATCTTCATGCTCACGATCAATTATTTAGTGATGCTTAATCTCAAAGAGTCCATCAGGTCCTGTGTTCACAAAGTTATATCTGAGACAAGAAATCAAGCCCAATCTCTGGTCTTAACACTAAAAGGAGAAATGTAAGCCATAGTGAAAGAATACGAACACCTAGAACAAGGCTTTTTCAAGTAAAAAATTCTTAAGCCTACTCCAAACTATGCTTGTACATGCTCACAACTTCAATATCCCAACCAATTAAATATTGTGGGAGTAAGCAGAACTAAAGACCAATTATTAAGCCAAACAATGCACCAACAAACAAGAAGTAAAACAATCTGCTCCGTAAACATGATAAAACATAGTTTCAGCCAATGACATTAGTATCCAAATTGCCGATACCTTCATAAGCCATACACAAAGTGTTGCAAGAATTTTAATGTCAGAAAGTCATGATGAGACAACATTATTAAAACAAAACGAGTATTCAGCCCTATTGACTTCTAGCAAGCTGAAAGTTATACCCTCCAACTTAACATATTCTCAAGCCATCATAATCAGAATGGACAATAACAAACCAAATAATTTTTAGTTGCATGGAGGAATAGAAAATAGATCCAGAAATATGAATGAGAAGTAGTACATACCCCATGGAAACTCCTTGTTACGAATGTGTAAGTAAGGATAAGCCTGTAGTTGTACCAACAAGGAATCATTTAGAAGACAATTTCCAGATTCAAAATTTTTGAAATTCAAATGTCAAGAGTAAATCCCAACTAAAAACTAAGAAAGAAAATTAAACAGAAGAGCTTAAATCACGATATTAAGATGCTACAGTTTTCGAACACAAGAATGAATCTCTAGACGTTCTTAATAAAAGCAAGTGGAAGAATTATATGAATAAAACCGAAAGCTCACAGGAGGCTCCTCAAAGTGGTGATGACCCTTAGAGAGGTTATAAATTGACAAAATAGTGCATGTAGCAATGCCCAGATATGTAATCTTCTCCCACTTAGCCGCCTCCTCTATCAGAAACGAAAACCAGAAAGAAACAGAACATACAATTAATTTTAAGATAGTCGAATTGAAATCATATACCATACACTGCTGTTTCGCTCTTTATACAAAATGTGAAATCTTAACCAACACTGGAACTTTACTAGTAGTAATTCCGCTTATCATTACTAACATATCTCATCAGCCAAATAGCAAAGTAATTCACAAACCAAACGTAAAAAAAAACCTTGAAAATCAAATACCGAAACCCGATACATCCATAAGTAACTCGAATTCTTCAGCTAAAACTTGACTAGATTCACATTCAAAATTGACCAAAATCAAAATCTAAACGCAATAAAGATAACGAGAAGGGGATTTACGAGCATCATCGTGATGAACAGAGGAAGCAAAGCCTCGCTTCGGAGGTGCAGGTGAGGCTCTAGAGCCGCCACGGAGAGCTGCCCGGAGAGCACCAGATCGGATAAACGCCATCGCCATTTTTTAGTGAGAGAATAACCTTTACGGATTCAGAGCTTTGTTTTAGTTGGCCCGTGGAGAGTCCTTGCACGTGCCAAACCCATGATCGAAGTTTTCACCTTGTTTTTCATTTTTGCTTTACCATATTAAAGGAATGGAAATTTTTGGTCCGACCCAATATTAATGAGTTTAGCCCAAAATAAATGAATTTAAATTTTGAGTTGAGTTTGAGTTTTTTTACTAATTTTTAAATTTTTGAACTGAATTTAAGTTCGAAAAATCTAATCAGTCTCGGTTTGAAATTCGAATATATCAAATAAAATAATATTATTTTAAAATTTTAAATTAAAAAATTAATTAAATTTAATCCAAGTTTGATTGAGTTTTAAGTAATCTAAATTCAATTAAACTCAAGCCACTAAATCTCAATCTTGAATTTGGTCCGGTCAAATATCAAACTTATATATTTATATTTTTACCTCTTTTAACACAAATAAACAATAAGGACAATATTTAGTAAAAATTATGATAACATGTGAAATTTGGAAAAATCTAATAATATACAGACTTAACTCTAACTAGTATAGGCACTGTTAGATAGAAATAAATAATTATATATAATAATAATTTGTCGTTACAAACAGTAAGCATTAAATTTGGATGGTTACTTGCAAGTACTGAAAATTTCTTAATAAAAACTATAAGGTTCACTAACAATTGGCATGTAAATCCAACTTGACGAACATGCCACCATTACTCGGATACTTTTACTTATAAATTCATTCAAATCATTTATAAATCTTAAATTAAATTGTATGATCTAACACTTCAATTTAACATTATCATTTGTTTTAGTTATTTAATTACTAATTTTTAATTTAATCTTTGAATTTTATCAATCACATCATATTAACAGTTTAATTCATTTTTAATAGATAAAACTTTACTTTAACATAAATATGATAAGTAAAGTTTAATTTAAAAAAATAAAAATAATTTTCAACTAATAAGACAAATTTGGACAACTATAAAGATGTAAATAATTATACTAAGTGGAGTGGCAAAGTCGGTCAGTTTTGCGTAGAATCCACACAGACATGTCCACCGTTACTGGCCATGATCGTGCCTGCCCCTATTTTATAAGCATGAGATGACTTGTGAGTGAGATTGTAAATAATATTTTAAGTAATCTATGTTCTTGAAAGGAACAACTATATGGGATTTTAAAAGGATACCTTTTAACTCGTTTCTTCAATAACACAAGATGATGTGAAATTTTATTATAAAGTGGAAACATATTTCAAATTTTATTCATATATTTTTTTCGGTAAGTAAAATATAGGATGGAAGAAATAGACACTTTTATAGTTTAAGAAACCATTAAAAAATTTGTTAATCTTTAAAATTCTTGAAAAAACTTTTTTTAATTTTTAGTTTCTCAAAAAAATTAATCTTAGATTTTGGTTAATAAAATGTTGTTTATATAACGATTGAATCGAGCTTTTAAACTTAAACTGAACTAATTAAATATAATTCAAATTAATAATTTATTATAGTTATTTTAAATTGTTAATTTTAATTAGTTAGATTTAATTTTAAGAGTTAAGATGTGTTTTTCATATTAGTGAAATTTAATTATCTAAGAAAATTTTCATTTGTGAATAATGTGATATGATCGAAGTATACTTGTATCATTGATCAAACAAAAATCAATTATGAGAAATTCGCAAAATTTCAAAACTTGTAGAACTCTTTCTACACTTTTTTTTTAGTGATTTCAAATTTTTTCTTACCAAATCACTTATCTTTTTGATATATATATGATTTTCTAAAAGTTGTAACATTGCACTTATGGAATTGGTTCTACCTCACATAAAGTTATGACTCAAAAGCGTAAACATTATGGTGGGTCTCAATAGAAAAAAAGGGTAAGAGAAATACCCATTATACTTAGGATTCAAAGAAGGCAAAATGAATCCAACATAAAAAAGGAAAACGTCCTTTCAAAAAGCAGAACTTAAATAAAGTCAAGTGCTTTAATTGTGGCAATAAAGGTTACTTTGTTCATGATTTTAGCAAGTCCAAAAGGTACAATCTTATTTTGCAGACATTTGTTATATAAATGTCTCTTGTTTTGTTTTTCTAACTAAATCACATCTTTTTTTTATTGCAAATTTGGAACATATAACAAAGGATAGAGTTGCCTTTGTAGAATTATGAAAAATCACATTTGGAATACGACGAATTTATATAGAAGACAACTCAAAAGTTGTTATACAAAGGATTGGAACTTATAAATTAGACACGCATGGTGGTCGATCCTTGATCTGACAGGAAGTGTTGTATGCTTCGAAGATTCTTTGGAATTTGATCTCCGTGTTAGTTTTAATAAGTTTTAGTTTTGATGTAAATTTCAATAATATTAGTATGGATTTATATCTTGGAAACATTTGATATGGTCATGGTTTTATATTATATGGTTATATTGTTCTTGATGTTGTTTATTCAAATAGTAAAATAAGTTATTCTTCGTTTACATCATCTAGTAATTTCGATATTAATGCAATTTTGTGGCACGCTAAACTATGTCACATTGGTAAAAATGGAATAAGTCGATTAGCTAAAGAAGACCTCTTAAGTGATCTACATTAAGGAGATGTTTGTTTCTACTTTTTTTCCCTTTTTTGTTGTCGTTTTTGTAAAAAGAAAAACAAGTCAACAAATCATGTTTGTTTAAATTTATTGCAATTTCTTGTTTCTGAAAATAAGAAAACTGCAAGAAGATGACGAGCCAAAGAATGTACATGAGGCTCTTAACGGTCCTACTAAAGACGAGTGGATGAAAGCAACAAAAGAAAAAAATGACTTCTTTGAGCTTAAATCAAGTGTAAGACTTAGTTAATCTCCCTAATGGGCGCAAATCTATTGGAAACATATAGGCTCTCAAAATAAACAAAATGTTGATGGTAATATCAAAAGATACAAAAGATAAAAAACTCTCCTTATGGTGAAAGGATATACACAATATAAGGGAATCAATTATGATGAAATATTTTCAATTGTTGTGAGGTTTGATTCAATTCATCTAATCATGGTTATAGTAGCTAGTTTAGATCTTAAATTATATCAAATGGATGTAAGCGTTTCTAAATGGAGAATTAAAATAAGAAATTTATATGAAACAACCTACAGGTTTTATTGAGACAGTCCAAGAACATAAAGTGTGTTAGTTATTATAATTGATTTATGGTCTGAAGTAGCCTTCAAAGCAGTGGTATATACATTTTTATAACATAATCATTTCATATGCTTAATGAAGATTATTTTGTATATATCAAGAGATTTAGGGATGGCAATGGGTCGAGCCGGGCCGGGCCCAGGCCGCTCCTGCCTCAACTCAATTACATTTTTTTTCAAAAATTTTGGCAGAACAACATCGTTTTGCACCTTTCTTTCGAGCCTCGGCCTGGCCAATCTAGGCCAAAGTTGGGTCGGGTCAAGAATGTCATCCCTAAAGAGATTCGAAGATAAAATTATGTTTTTATCTTTATCTGTGGATGAAATTTCGATTGCTTGTAATGACTATGAGTTTGTCAAGAAATTAAAGATTGATTGTCATTTGAATTTAAGTTGAAAGATAAGGGAGAAGCTACATACATTCTTGGAGATAAGATTTCAAAAGATTGTTTAAAGAGGTTATTGTCACTTTCTCAAACTGACTTATTTTCAAAAGATTTTAGACCTATTTCGTATACAAAATTATAAACCAATAGATAATCATGTTGCTAAAGGTGAGGCTCTCAATAAGAAGTTTTGCCCATTTATGCCACAAGAAAGGGAACAAATGAAGAAAATTCCCTATTCCAATGCAATTACAAGTCTCATGTAAGCAATGATATGTACAAGGCCAAATATTTTTTACACTATTAGGATGTTGAGCAAATATCAATCAAATCCAAAACAAGCACATTGACAAGCAATAAAGAGAATGTCGAGGTATCTTTAGGGTCCTATTGATTATGCATTATGTTATCAAGGTAATAATCTACTTATACAAGGGTATACAAATGCAAACTAGGAATGAGATTGAGATGAGAGAAATTCTACCTCTAGATATGTTTTCGTACTTAACAATGGTGTATATCACAAAAAATTAATAAACAATCATGTGTTGCCTTATCTATAATAGAAGATGAATTTATAACATTTTTAGTAGTGATACAACAAGTCGTACGACTGAGACGATTCTTAGTTAATTTAAGGGCCATTCAAAGCGAGATTGATCCAGTAACAATCAACTGTAATAGTCAAGCGACAATTACTTATTCAAAAAACACTAAATTTCATTGTAAAACTAAGCATATAGATATCAAATACAATTATGTGAAAGATATAGTTGCACGAAGAGAAGTGAACATAAAGTATATATCTACGTGAGATATGAGAAGTGAACATGAAGTATATGTTTACATAGATGTTAAATGTAATTGATTAACATTTTTCTATATATGTTCATTTAATATATTGTTATGTTTAAATACAAATATGAGTTGACATTATTTATTAAGTGAAAAATATTGCACAATGCTTGAATATAAACTACGTGAACCTAATATGACATATTTTTCATATGAATCAAAAAATATGTCGGACAAATAAAAGATTGAACTTTTCACACAGATAATCGACTCTAATATTTGTGATAACTAGAGATGAGGCATGTTTTAAGCTTATCATCAAGCTGATAGTTGAGAACTAAAGTAAGAAACTTAAACCTTGAATGCCAACTTAAATGACAAGTCAAAAGGAAATCAGTTTAGCATGATCATATAGTCTTGAGTTTCCAAATGAGAGTTCAAAAAGATTAAGATAAAAGTAGATAAAGGAACTTAGGTTAAACATTAAGTATATTTGAAGTGATATCTGTACGGTATTACATTTATGAAAGACATATGCTCCTAATGAACAGGAGATGATACCATAACAAATGAATCTTACCATGTGTATAGAACGACCATAAAAAGGGATTAATTTAAACTATAAGATCTTAATTTACATCATGTGAGACCCAAGAGATTAAGTGAACCTCTTAATATATCCTCAGGACTTTTGTATGATTCTTAAGAATTAAATTTAAGGTATGATATTTTGGAATGTTACCAAAAGATTATGTTTGATATGATCTTATGAAATAATTTTAGGAAGGCAAATTAAATTCAATTCAAAATAATTGAGAATAGAAGAAGGTTATTTTCAAGTTGTTAACTCGCATAAGAAAATTTTGATATTCAAAAGTAACCATCGACTTTAAGAGCATTAAATACATTTTGACATAATCAAATAAATAAGATCAAAAGAGATTGAAATGAGAGATATGACCTAGGGTATAGTATACAAAATTTACTCAAGTATTGATTATTAATCTAGATGTTATATATTTCTAACAAATATATGATCATGAGCTCTCGTCTGGTCGCACGTGTTGTTGGACAAGTATAAGAATATCCAGAAATTATATTACTGAAATTCATCATATTGTTTATCTATATATTTAGATAATATTTCTTACAAATTAATTTATATTTAATGTTCTGTTGTGTCTGTTTTATCGTTATTTTTATCAAAATCTAAAATAAGTTTTTGTCTGAAAATTTAAAATTTGAAAATGTTTAAAAATTTTAAAGATAAATTTTTTTATGTATTTTATCCTAAAAGTTATTCATATTTGAAGCCTGCCTTAGCTCTCTGAACTCGGTTACTACGCCTTAAAATGTTTCCACCGTCATTAAAGTAATAGCGACTGATCGTGACAAGGCCGACCAGGATCACAAATAAGTCAATGGGTAGGTTTGTAAGGACCTTACCTATGAAAAGTAAGGACGGACTTTCGACATTTGAGACTGTTTCTATCGGCATTAAATAATTTATATTTAATTTTAAAACTTTTATATAAAATAATATTAATTATTTCACTCTTGATTAATATCATAATAGATCAGAAATTCTATTAGTAACTTTATAAATTCTTTTATCGACTGAAACTCGACTTTGATTTCACAAAGCTACCTTTTTGGACCAAGCATTTCCCCGCGTTGGTACCTATAGAGACTTGACAATCGCCACAAATTTTAGACTTTTCTTTGAGTCACTCTGTCTCGATCGAGACAAGGTCGGTCATGTCGTCAAGTTTTAGTTCTTGCTGTATGAAATTGAGCTCAAGCATTAAACATTTGAGATGAAATTTCTTTTCATGAATATTTATGATGGTTGAATATTTGAGATTAAGCATGATATGATGGTTGAAAACTTAAAGAGTATTTGTGAATTTTCCCTTTGACATGTATAAAAAATTAAACGTCAAAAGTAATTTTCAGTATTAATTTATAACAACTAAGTTAATAAAATTATTGAGAGATGTTATAATTACTCTTAAACCGTACTGAAAATTGTCTTTTTCAGTGTACTTTTCACAAATAATTTAATTTTAATTATTTTAAATACATATAAAATAAATATATCTATTTAATAAATAATTTAAATTAATTGATATTTATAAATTTAATACATCTAATCATTTTGAATTGAAATTTTGTAATAAATTATACCAGTTGTATCATCTCTTTTTATGTTATTAAAATGAAATTGTAAATGCCTCCAATTTTCGTTCATCCAGTAAAGTTCAAACACTTGATTTGATGAAAGATAATAACCCGTAAAGTGAAACTTATCTTTAAAATTTGAGATTAAAATTAAAAGGATATTAAAAAAAAGGAGGATTACAGCTTCCCCTGTGGCTTTATCTTAAGTGACGGCCATAAGTGAACAAGTAAAATATCTCTTTAGAAACATACAAAATAGACACGAAAGTACTAAGACGTGTAACATTTCTCTATTGTTTTTGCATTTATCTATTGTTAACCGATTGTACCTATCGGACGGCTAGAAATTGAATATTTGTAGTAAAATAACGCAATACGCAACATTAATAATAATAATTATTATTAATTATCTTTATTCAAACACATTAACATGTTGTTTTCATCGTACCATTAGTCTATGTGTTTGATTGTAAGTAAAGATAATAGTCATCTCCGAAAACGTGTATAACCTTCTAGAAATAATGTTCTGAACCAAGCACCATTAGCCAGTAGGTGAAACTATTTGTAGCGGTCAAAGATACAAAGAAATAGCCTTGGAGTAACAAAAATGATACAAGAAAAAATTAAAAGACTCAAATAGACATACAAAAATAGAATTTAATAATTTATTACCTTAAAAATCTAAATAAAATTAACACATGGCAATTTTTTTTTTACGAGACTTTGTTGAGACTAAAAATATTAAACATGAAATTACTCTTTAATATTTTTTTAAAATTTTAAATACCCTCTGTCATTATTTATGTTATTATGTTATACTTCATCATGTTAAAAATTATATTAATAACACCTTAGATCTTAATTAAATTAAGTTTTTGACAATTTTAATATATGAGTTATAAATTTAGTTTATATTACATTACAACTAAATAATTTGACAGACAATAATATGAATTTTAAAAATAATTTATTTAAATATTAATTAAAAGTAGGATTTTTATGTTAACGTTTTCTAAAAAAAGTCTAAATAAACATATATCATTATCTCTATTACTACTTTCATGATACAATGGGTATGATTTTAAAGACATTAGGATACGAAATTATGCATGAAATAATAGTAGGGACTTTTTGTGCAAACAAAAACTTAAGCCTATCAAACACCAAATATCATGTTTCACGAAGGAATATAAAATGACATGAAATAAAAAAAATGGTGCTTAGATGAATTGTATTATTGCATTTAATATACATAAATGTACTCAATGAATTCATGGAGATATAATTTATAAAAGTAAATATACAAAAATATATAAGGGTTCGTTATTTTACAAAAATATGAAGAGAATTATAACGTATATAATCTTTTTTTATATTTATATAAAAAAATTATTTTCGTGACTTAAACTTATAACTTTAAAGTCATAAAGAGATATAATTTATATTTACGTATTTTTTAAGTTGATCCAATTTTTCAAAATAATCTTCTTTATTGGCGT
>JAOQMM010000173.1:2545715-2557314 GCA_027563515.1 Erythroxylum platyclados | reverse complement strand
TTGGGAATTTGGTTCGGCAATGTTGTCTAAACCTTAGTTCTGTAATAACAGAGTTTGAAAAGATCTTCCCATACTTATCTCTCGACTCCATGTGAAGAAACAAACAAAAAAAGGTTGTAAGATAATACTAACTTAGATGTAACGTTGTCCCAAAAGGAAGTGTGCAATTTATGGGAAAATCTTCACTTTATTAGTAATAATATACATGCAAGTTTTACTTCTCTATTTGGTGTATTGTAAAATAGTAAAATCAAGAGGAAAAATATGTTGAATTGCAAATATTAATTAAACCATATTCGATATATATATTATTAGTAAAATACATATTATTTAATACGCATTTTAAAAATAATAATTTTAAATTTATTTCAAGTGACTGTTTAAATTAAATTATTAATTCGTCTATTTATTTATAATTAGGGAATTAGAATGACAATGGGTCAACCCTCGCCAATTTTTTAAATTAAAATATAAAAAACTTTTTTTTTAATTTTGATCTGAATCTGGACTACCCATGCTCAAGCTTATCAGAGGTCCAACTGTAGACCCCCCTAGGTCGGGGGTCTACACCAACTCTTTTAAATAAAACAATGTTATTTTGTTTAGAATAAGTAGATTTTGAGTCAATCTAGACCTAGGCTTGACCTATAAGTCGACCCACTGAAAATAACTAAATTTAAGCTCATGAGTCAAAAATTGTCATCCTTATTAGGGAAGGCTTTTTGACTTAAGCCTAAATCAAAGTTAATGACCTGAGTTGATCAAATTCTGGGTTAATTTAAACTTTTGTTTTAATTTTTGGATTAGGTTCAACATATCTGATCAAGCCTAATCTGACTTCAAAACTCAAATATATCAAATATAAATGATATCATTTTTAAATTTTAAATTAAAAATAATCAAACTTGACTATTATCTAATTAAATTTCGAGTGGAACACGAATCTAAATATAATTATTTAGATAACACTTCAACCTGAAGAATCTGACCCAACCTAATACCAATTCTATCTATAATTCCTTGCATACCGAAAATTTGTTGAATGTAGAAGGTATATATTTCCTCCATTATTCTTGTCCATCTCAGTTCAGACAACAATTAGACCTTTTCAAGTCTAGGTTTATCTAGTTAGGATAAGATTCTGTACCCTTTTTTAACATAGAATTTAGTTCACAATTGCAAGGCCACTCACTTTTGCCTAATCTTATGGTTAAGTATGATTACAGCAACATAAAGCACAACCATTAGGGTGTGATGCTTCGAACTTGTTCATTGTTCGTGTCAACATTCCCTTCCTTTTCCTTAAATTATGGCGCCTGTCTGAAGTTATAAAATATAAGCAGGGATTTTTCAGAAGTTCTTGAGACAAGAAAGTTGTTATCACTCAGAAAATGCCATAAATGAGTTGAAAACTTGAGATTTACTTCAGTGCAGATTACAGAATTTCGTCACTTCCATATAAGTCAACATGTTCCATGACACAATACTAAATTTACTTTGTTAACGTTGTCCAACTTTGGAAATTACGTTGACTTGGATTTTACCTTGTCTGATTCGAAGATAATTACAAAAGATAAGTTAGTAAAAATTTAGAGATTAAATACTCACCTTTAATTGAAGACAAGCCAGCTCTCTTCTTTAAATATACGGATTAAAATTTGAGAAAAAAAATATAATTTATATTATATGTATGTTTTAAATCTTTTCTATCTTCAAAAATGTATAAAAATATTTACGATTTCTAGTATGTTATATTATTTCCAATTTTTCTTAAATTGTAAACAAATTTATAGTCTTAAATCTATATTTATTGATGTTAAAAAGTTAATAATTATTTCAATCTTAATTATTTTTTCATGTGTTATTTGATATTCGTGATTACTTCTTCTCTTTATCCTTTTTTACATTTCCAAATTTATTAAAAAATTTATTTTTTTAATATTCAGATAATAAATATAATTTTAAATTATCGGTAGGAATAGTAATAGATTGACCTATGTCATTTTGTTTAAAATAATTAAGCCTCAAGTCAATCTGATCCTAAGTTCAATTAAAAAAGTCATCATTTTATACTTTTAATTTTAAAAAAAATTAACATAACTGATTAATGAGCCAGCCCATTGTTTTCCCTAATCATCGGATCAATTGTCTTTATACATATATTTATACTTTGATTTACTAAATGGGTTGGCATAATCTCTCCTTCACTTAGTTGCCTCTCTGGCAAATTTTGTAGCTTCAAGTGGAAAGTTTGCCCGATTCTGTGAGTTTCACCACGTGCATTATAAATTCCACCAAAGTGAAGACATTACCAGCAGAACAGGAGAAAATCATAAGTTGGTAATGTTAAATAACTAAATAGCAAGTGTTTGAAGTTCTGCTACAGGCAAAATTTCTGCTTCCTACAAAAATCTGGGCAAACTCTTAAACTTCTACCGTTACAATCATAGCCCTATGAAGCAGATTCTTCCTTCTCCATCTAATATGCTGATGATATTAGGTCAGACTAAAAGAAAAAAGCTAGATGCGAAGGACTTCAATGCTTCATGCTTAAAGGTAACCATATTTACCAAAAATTTCAACTTTTGCATGCTTTGTCTCCTCATAATCAGAGCTTGTATTATCTCCAATTTCATCATTTTCATCCTTGGACGCTGGTAAAACATCTTCAAATTGCTCGGATGCATCGTCCTCATTTGCAAAACTCCAATCAGGAATGATCTTTCCATCGTTTCCTGGAACACTATCATTATTATAAAAACTTTGGGAAGTCACGTTCAACACATCTTTTTCACCTTCTGCAGAGATGAGGCAGGAAGATAATCTGAAGTTCCCATTGTTTCTCGGCCCCAGACAACCGGAGGAGAGAGCATTCATACCATTTGTCCCATTAGCTTGCTGAAATAACTTCGCTGTATCACCATTGCTCAGATCCTCAGTCTTTAGGCCAACTTCACACAATTGTATGCTAGCCATTTCTTCTTTATATTGATTGTGGAATGAGGGTATTGTCACATTGCTAGGAGTAGCCAGGATACTACTTCCTACTTCTTGCTGGGTAGTGATGGTAGGTATGCAATTATTTTCCTTGTTTCCTACCTTGTTTAATACAACTTTCTCAAAAATTAATCTTCCTTCATGTTGAAACTTAGACTGAGCGGGCTTTCCACCTCGAGTTTGCGGCTGAGTCCCAAGTGACTGTAAACCATCAACTGAAGTGATTGATCTCCTTGGTCTCCCTCTTTTTGAGGCTCGTACAGGTACAGAAATCCCAGTATCATGAGGCTTAGGCGCTTCCAGTGCTTGTTTCAGAGATGAAACTTCGGTTTCTAGCCTCTTAACATGATCTTTGTGATCAGCTAATTCTGATTGCAATTTACTAACCGCAACCCACAGCTGAACATTCTCCGCTGACTACATCCTTGCACATTAAATATATATCATGATCTACAGATATACGGAGCATAATAATATCACAAATCAAGAGCAAAATTAAAGAATAAAATTACACATACTTGAGCTTCCCATAGTTGTTGGTGCTTCTGCGAAAGTTTTACAGATGGTCTGATGGTTCCTCTTTGAGAGGGCTGTCCGCTGGATGCTCCATGCATCGCTGAAAGTTGTGAAGAGAAGTTGCCATATGCTCCTGGCAGAGTACAAGGCAAAGTAGGCTGAGATTGTTGAACATGAGCCCCCCAAGACATGGGATCCCATGGCACTGCTAACAAGAAAACACTCCAAGTTCATACGCCGTTTGCGGCTCAAAAGTTCATTATATTATTAAAGTACAAATATCAAACCAGTGATATAATAAACTTTTCAATATATAACAAAATCATCTCAGTACATACGAATAGAAAACTGGAGTAGGATCGGACAGAAAAATTTTTATAAACAATTGCAGTGCAATGCAAAGCGGATTAACGTGAAGAAGTCCATCGTACCTGTAAACCCAGGATAGGGGTAACAGAGTTGGTAAGAAAAATTGGGAGTCTGTGTATAGCTTTTCAATGAAGTTCCATCTCCTATTGCAGCAGGAATTTGCCAGTGAGCATCCGTTGTTGTTAAAGGATGATATAAAGCAGGTGCATTCATTCCGGGCAAATAATAACCGGGGTGATGCGGTGGCCAGAAATGTGAAGCTGTTTGAGGCAGGGGAGGCTGTGGATGTCCATTGGCATTCAATTGAAGGTAGGGTAATTGATGCCATTGGTTCACAGCAAAGGAATGTGGTGATGGTGGGGTTAAACAATGTCCTGGATACGAGGAATGCTGTTCCCCAGTATTTGGAGCTGTGTACGACCATTGAAGATTGGAGGGGTTTTGCTGACGAAGGAGAGCCACATTGTCACTAGGAGGACTCTCACCTCTGTTACTCTCTGAAACAGGTCCCACACTGGGTTGGTTTCCCTCTTCTTTGTTCTGTTGTTCATCAGCAGAATAACCTTAATATCCATGAAAATTAACTTCAAGTAACATAAAGAATGGGATTTCTCAGTTCAACATCAACAAACAAAGAAAAATAAAATAAAAACATCATCATAGACTGTTATGATATCAGCTAACAGTTCTTTGAAGAATATGAACAACCAAAATAAGTCGGTTATCAGTTATTGAAACCCGAAAGATAAGACAACATTTGATTCCCCAAGCACCTTCTGAACTCACCCAACTGAACCACCATGACAAAGGGCTAGAACTCATGAGGGTTTAACATTACACTAACTTTACAAAACCAGAGAAAGAAACAAAGAGTCTCACGCACCTGGAGGTCATCATCCTCAGTTGTTCCTGAAGAAACTTTCTGCTCCTTCCTCTTCCTTTCCATGACAGAAAAAGGTAGGAGCTCTTGTTTGCAGGTAATATTTAGCAGTAAAAGAGAGTCAAGGCCATTAAATTAAAGACACAATGTGAATGGACTTTCTTACAATATTTTTCATCTTCTGGTTCCTTGTTTTTGTTGTTGCAATCGAAGACCTATCCTGCAGACTCTGTCACTGCGGTCCAGCTAAGGAGTTTCGTGTCACATTGTCGTAGGGTCATAATTTTAAGTGTTAAATGCATTATTAGTCTTTTATTAAAAATTAATGAATCTTTAAAACTACCAAATTAAATTTAGTTCGTGTCAAACAACACCGAGAATGAATTCAATTAACTTTAGATATATCGTCTCGAAATAACAAACAAAATTCAATCAAATTCCAGTCTTTTGTCACGGGACTAACAAATGAGAGTTAATTGCGGAAAGACTTATACCAATTTTTTCTATTTTGAAAAAGCGAGTTGGAATAATTAAAAAGTAAATCCAACAATCGTGAAACTTAATGAGAAGACTCGAAAGAACAAAGGCATATTTGGGGAATAGGAAGTACATGGGAGACCACCCAAAATCAAAGTCAGCTCAAACTTCAAACATCGAATTTCCCTTTTTACACCTTTTATGCGCATTTCCACTCACTATATCTTGATCGCATGTTTTCCAATTCCAATGCCTCATGTACTACTCTTCCTTTTTTAAGATGATTCATTTTGCCACTCCGCAGCTTTTCTTTTTATTAAAACAAAAATGTAAAAATTAAAAGCAAGCAAGCATATTACAAACCAAAATATTACGGTTACAACATCATGTCTATTTAGGAAACATAAAGCATAGGGTTTGAAGTAAACTAAATGCACACAGATACCATATGCTAAGAGAAATGATATATATTGGCTCTCTTCTTAGTATTCTTCGCCGTCATCATCCTCACCCTCAATATCTTCAGCTCCAACCTCTTCATAGTCCTTCTCAAGAGCAGCAAGGTCCTCACGGGCTTCGGAAAACTCACCTTCCTCCATTCCCTCACCGACGTACCAGTGGACGAAAGCCCTCTTTGCATACATGAGATCAAACTTGTGGTCAATGCGAGAGAAGACCTCTGCAACGCTGGTGGAGTTAGAGATCATGCACACAGCCCTCTGCACCTTAGCAAGATCACCACCTGGAACGACAGTTGGTGGCTGGTAGTTGATACCACACTTGAAACCAGTTGGGCACCAATCAACAAACTGGATTGTGCGCTTGGTCTTGATGGTAGCCACAGCTGCATTCACATCCTTAGGAACCACATCACCTCTGTACATCAGACAGCAAGCCATGTACTTGCCGTGGCGGGGGTCACACTTAGCCATCATGGATGAAGGCTCAAAGGCACTGTTGGTAATCTCTGCAACTGAGAGCTGCTCATGGTAGGCCTTCTCGGCTGATATAACAGGTGCATAAGAAGAAAGCATGAAATGAATCCTTGGGTATGGGACCAAGTTTGTTTGGAACTCAGTCACATCCACGTTCAGAGCACCATCAAACCTCAATGAGGCAGTGAGAGAAGAAATCACCTACAATAATCATCACAACCTAACTGAATTAGATCAATCAGACAAGAATGGCAAAATATCAGTAATCAGCACAAATGAAAATTTATACCTGAGAAACCAGGCGATTAAGGTTGGTGTAGGTAGGGCGCTCAATGTCAAGAGAACGCCTACAGATATCATAAATAGCCTCATTGTCAAGAAGCACGGCTACATCAGTGTGCTCCAAGAGAGAATGAGTGGAAAGAACACTGTTGTAGGGCTCAACAACAGAAGTTGAAACCTGCGGAGATGGATAAACTGTAAAGCCAAGCTTAGATTTCTTGCCGTAGTCCACTGAAAGACGTTCCAACAAAAGAGAGCCAAGCCCTGACCCAGTTCCTCCACCAACAGCATTAAACACAAGGAACCCTTGAAGCCCAGTGCAGTTATCAGCAAGCTTTCTGATGCGATCCAAGCAAAGATCAACAATCTCCTTCCCAACTGATAATTAGAGGCAAAAAAAAAAAGCACACATCAGCAATTGATACTATACCAATGTAAGAACATCATAAACCATATTAGAAGGTCAGGTATGATTGTTACTGGTATAATGGCCACGAGCAAAGTTGTTAGCCGCGTCTTCTTTGCCGCTAATGAGCTGCTCAGGATGGAAAAGTTGGCGATAAGTTCCAGTTCTGACTTCATCGATGACAGTGGGCTCCAGATCCACGAAGACTGCACGAGGAACATGTTTCCCAGCGCCAGTCTCGCTGAAGAAGGTGTTGAACGCATCATCACCTCCGCCAACTGTCTTGTCACTTGGCATCTGGCCATCAGGCTGCTCAAACACAAAACACAGGCAAACAATTACAAATAGATCGCGCATTCTAGTCTAGAAACCAGCGATCCAATTGTATCAATATGTCCCCAATCTAGAAACAATCCGTCGTTTGAAATGTACCAAGCAATTAAAAGAGCAACATCAGATGCTAAATTTTCTAATACTGAAATCAATAACAACCGAACGGTGGACGACTATGGATGTTTTTGCAACCTTCACAAACATAGGTAATGACGCAAAATCCAGATCTAATACCAAATTCATAGATATAACTTGGAGAAACACTAGATGTAGAGCATCTCATGCTAATTTATCAAAAAAGAAAACAAACATGATTCATCAAAGACCACAGATCTGGAAAGAATCGGTCACCTGAATGCCGTGCTCGAGGCAGTAAAGTTCCCAGCACGCATTTCCGACCTGAATACCGGCCTGACCAATGTGGATCGAGATGCACTCTCTCATTTTCGCCGGAGATAAAGAGATTTGATCGTAGAGACTTAGTTAGGAAAGAGAAATGACAAAAGGGGGCGTTTATGAAGACGCCTTCCTGTTGCTAGATCGTTGTATGCTTTCCAAACAAACCCCTGCTTATTAATATAGGGGGAAGAACAGATCTGTGGCTGGGTTTGTTTTAACCGCGGTTAGTTTAACCATGGTTAGGATTAGAGTGCCAACTGCCAACCTAGCGAGTTAAAGTTATCTAACCGTTATTTTCTCACTTTTAGGCGGGTTTGTTACGTATTTTGAATTTCAAATTCGAGCTTAAACAAGTGCTTTACGACGCCGTTCAGAAGCTATTTGAGTGACGCAAGATGTTCTGTTCTCAATTTCGGTGTGCCCTCCGTTTTGATGCGATTCTAGTCGTCCAATTTTCATAAATCTTATTTATTGAATGAATAGATTTTTATAGAATAAAGTAACAGAACAAATGATTTGTTCTTCCTCTCATCCTATTATAAATAATAAATTAAAAAAGTATTTATCTAAATGAACTGGATCATCAAAAAGATCTAGTTCTTCGCTATGTGTCAACATTTCAAGACAACGACGTCGGATTAGTTTTGTTGCAGCTTGCGTGTGCTTCACTTGTTAACTCGACAGATCTGGTAGATCTGGTAGTCCATCAATAGCTACGTTGCTTTTCTCTCTTCTTTTCAATTCTTTTTCTCTGACATGGGCGTATGATATGTTCCCCACCGCCGCCTTTGCTGTTAAAGCAAGCAATAGCACAAGATAACTATAAAATTTTTTTGATTTATTTTAATATTTTAATACTAATTTAAATATTAAAATACTTAAAATTTTAATTTATTAAAAAAGTATAATATTAAATTTTCTGTTAACGTCGCAAAGTGGCTATTATACTTGCTACTGCTAAATGTTCGCTTATTTTTAACTAATTATTTATTATTTTGTTAAATTACAAAACATAAAATCTAATTTTGTGTCTTTCCCGGTAAGGCGGTAACCCAAATACATGTTCAAGCTTTCGCAATATCTTTTTCTCTTATTATAATGGCAACAACCACAAACATCGTCACATCTCCGGTGGAAACACCTGCCTCAAACGATAAGCTCACGGCGAAGACGGTCCATAAATGCTATGATGGCCTCGTCACGGTCCACAAACGTCAAGGAGTGTGGTCATGGACTCACCTTAAGCCCATGTTAGTGCACAACAACGAGACCGGCCTCCCCAAAGCTATGAAGCTCTGGTGCTCTTTGTGCGACTCTAATTCTCTGCTTCGAACCCGTCTAGCATTGCCTCAACAACCACATTTGATGCTTTCTGGTGGAAAAGACGACTTGGATGCTTTGGCTATGCTTAAAGACACTGTGAAGAAGCTAAAGAGTCCGAACACATCACCAAGACCAGCTTTGAGCAAGAACCAGATTGATTGTGCCCCTGATTACTTGGTTAATTGAGTTCACAAGTCTTGCGGGTCGATATCCTTTTCGATTTTGGAGCATCCTAAGTTCAGGGCATTCTTGACTCAAAACCCACACAGAATTTCCTCCACCATTCGATTATTGATTATCGTCATCATTATCATTGTATTTGATCTTGGAGGTCTTGACGAAACCATAAGAGGCAAGCTTATCAACGACGACCCGTTTGGCATTTAGGGTAGAGTTTGAAAATGTATCGGGGTTGAAGCATACGGGAAGACACCAAATTAAGTTGTGAGTTTTGTGTTTTATAATTTAATAAAAAATAAATAATTAGTTAGAAAAATGTATACATGTTGCAAGTGATTAGTGAAAGATCGAATATCTAGAGTCATTTTTTAAAATTTGAGCTACTATTACAAAATTGATAAGAGTTTAATTTTTCTATAATTTACCCAAGAAAATATAAGTGACATACTCTTAACTAATGACAAAAAAGTTTAGTTCAACCTAGTTCAACACAAAATAAATAAGTTTAATCCAAGTTGAATGAGCTTTGGATAAGACTCGAGCTCGAACTTACACTTGTGCTCTAAAAATGAAACTTTCACTTTAATGACATCGTTATAAGATGACTTTTGTTCTAAAAATGAAATTTTTACTTCAATGACATCGTTATAAAATGACGTCATTTTTAATATTTTTTAAAATAAAAATAAATTTAATTGGGTTTGATTGGACTTTGAATTGTCCAAGCCTAAACATAGAATTTCGATAATTTCAATGGTCGATCTAATTGATGAAACTAATTTATTTAAACCTTTTAATTTAAAAAGTTGAAAATTATCTTTTAAATGATAGTTTGAGTTATTTACTTGTTAATTAATTTATTTAAAATATGTAATTTACAAATTATTTTGGGTAGATTACAAAAATTTCAAACTTATCTTAATTTTGCAATACTAGCCTGATGTTTAAAAAGTGATACTAAGATACTGAAATTTTCAATTTGTAGTAAAAATAGCCTAACGTTAACCTTCCCCTTAACAGCACTAACGTGGCACGTCACATCACTTTTTGTACATGTGACAAATGTCACGTGGTTGTCACGTTTACAGTACATTTTATGTTTCTGCTTCCTTCCCTATTGACTGTGGAGTTCATGTTACAATTGTGCAATCCATGCAATTATAGGTATTTCTTCATTTGTTGAATGGTTTTTATTAGGCTTATTATTTCCTTAATTTTTTGAATAATTATTAGCTTACTTTGGCTTATTATTTTCATAAGATAACTTAAAAGTTATTGAACTACGTTATTTTGGCCCTTGTATCCTTACGTTTTTATCTACTTTCTCTTTTGAACTACATTATTTTAGCCTCTATCATCTTACTCTATTTGTTCCTGTATCTGTGTTTCACTCGTTATTTTAATTGGGGGTGTTGTAATTGAGCTTAGATCTTTTAGGAATATAAAACAGCTTCAGAAGTAAATGACAAGAAATGTATTAATATAAAGGATAAAAGTTTTTTGCTAATAAGAACTTTACAATTCGAAGTGTTGTGTGTATGAACATGTATATTTGATTACTAACAATAGTTTGCTACTTGTTTGTTTATTTTCGATCATATTTATGGTGCATTTGATGTAGGAGGGTGAGCAGAAGTTTCAGGAATAAGATATATGTGAACTAGGAATTCTTTCTAAGTGTACTTATTACTCAACTAATATTTTTATATGTATATATTGATTGCTCATTTATTTATCCCATCCTTAAATTTATACATATCAATGTTAAAGGTAAAAAAACAAGGCAAGTAACAAAAGCAGAATTTGAAGGCTAAAAGCCTACCAAGCTGTAGGAGCCGTTTAGTTTTACTTTTGTTTTTCTGTTGTAATTTTTAGTTTTTGTTTTCTGTTTTTTTATTAAAAAATAAAAACCTGTTTGGTTGAGATTTGTAACATAAAAATTGAAAACAAAAACTTATTTGGTTGAGATTTGTAATACAAACTAAAAATAAAAACATGGTTACAATTCATGGTATTGATAAACGACAAATATGAAAACCAGTAACGTAGAAACGCAGAAATAAAAAAAACTAGAAACGAAGAACAAAAACGGGAAATGCAGAAACGTAAAAGCCAAAATAAACACAAAACGCAGAATAACAAACAATTGGAAATGTAAAAATGCAGATAAACAATAATAAGAAAATTAGCAAGCTAGAAACGCAAAGAGATGAGTGAAAAGGGACGTAAGAGATGAGAGAGAGACCTAAGAGAGAAGAAAAGAATAAAGAAGCAGGAGAGAGAAAAGAGATGAGTTTGAGACGTAAGTAGGAATGTCAATTTTGGCCTGGGTTAACTAAGCAATGGGCATGGGCTAGCCCGGCTCTACCCATGGCCACGTAACGTCAAAAACGACGTCGTTTTTTAATTTTAAATATATATATATAAACCAGGCCCACCCTTGGCCCATCTGGCTACGGGTTGGTCAACCCAACCTGTGGGGTCGGTCGGGCCAGCCCAGGC
>JAOQMM010000173.1:2532803-2545615 GCA_027563515.1 Erythroxylum platyclados | reverse complement strand
AAAATTACATTAAATTTTAATATATTCTCATTAATGATATTTAATTAATTATATTGTTTTGCTAAAAAAGTAAAAATATATTTTAATTAATTATATTTAATTTTAATATATTCTAATTAATTGTATTTAATTAATTATATTGCTTTGCTAAAAAAGGAAAAAATTACATTAAATTTTAATATATTCTCATTAATGATATTTAATTAATTATATTGTTTTGCTAAAAAAGTAAAAATTTGTTAAATTTTTTATATCAAATTTTAATATATTCTAATTAATTATACTATTTTGCTAAAAAAATAAAAAAGTAAAAATAATTCACGCCTAGGCATATGTCACGCTTGTGACACTCCTCTCTCGGGCGTGACAGCAATCTGTCATACTCGTGATACTTGCGTATTATCTATGAATGATTTTCGTTCATCTCATATTTGGGAGGTATCGAGTAATCCCTAAAACTAAGATATCAAAAATACTGTTCATGTAATGATAATATCCAACCAACTATTTTTTATTCCTTACCCTTTCAAATCTTCCCAAACCTATTAACTAAGCACCCCCTCAATACCTACAATACCAAATGCATTGTCAAACTCTAATTTGTTAAGAACAAACAATAAATTTCACATATCAGTAACAACTTTTGTTTATCATTGATGTAATTATATGAGAGTGCACAAAGAACTTGATTAGATGGAGTTAGAAAGATACCTATAAATAAGTTTGCATGCATTAGAGGCAATGCATATGAAGGCGTGCAACAGAGAGGGATGAGATCTTCTGTGCCTATAACCCAGTTCTAACTCTACTAGAAGATCTCATCCACACAAATAAGTGGGACTCAAAGAAATATATGAATGAGATCTTTTGACACAAAGTAGGAACTGAGATATGGGCACAGAAGATCTCACTCTGACAAAGATAATAGAGAGACAATTAATGCCAATAATAATGGAAAGACAATCATTGAATAGTTGGAGACATAAATGGAGAGACAAAATAAAGATAGTAGTTAGGCAAATTATGAGTCATTTAGGGATTGAAAATCAAATAGAGTAAGCCCATATTGCTAGTTGAGATGCCTAGCTAGTGATGTGAAATTAGGGATGACAGTCAGATGCGCTAGGTTGGACGCTATCCTAAGGCATCTAAGCCTTAGATGGAGCCTAATCGATCCTTTTAGCCTAAGCTTAACTAGATTCGATTTGATTAGCCTTGAAAAATTTTTAATTTATTAAAAATAAATTTTTTCTTTTTTTTTCTAATTATGGAAAGAAAAATCTATCATTTCGTTGATCTTGATCATTATGACTAAATTACCCTCTACACTTTTGAAATTCTAAGCTGGTACAGCACCGTCTATCTCTGGAGTTTCGTCCTGTTGACATGAGCACATCCATACCCATCCTAAGCTGGTGAGGCCGGTCGGGTGGTTGACGAGAGACATTTATTTTTGAACACCCACCCTGGTTACTGAAGGTACGAGACAGAATCTGATACAGAGAGGATAGAAGCAGCAGCAGCAGCTATGGAGATGGAAGATGATGTGGAAGAGGGCCCGCCGCCAGGTTGGCAAGCGATTCCTCCGGCCCCACCTCCTCCAGTTTCACATCTTCCTCCGCCGGCGTCGTCTTCTTCAGGTGAATCGCCGTGCTTTTCATTGACTTACTTGTATACAGCAATTCTATAGTGCCCTATATTGTACGTCGCAAGGAGCTACTTGGTAGTGTTTTTGTACTCTAGGAGAAAAATCTAAATTTTGTAATTGTTGATTGAGACTATAACCACTTATGTTGACAGTCTGAATTGATATTTGGTACACCTTTTCTTGAATAATTATAGTTCTAGGTATGTTTGTTATTATTTTAGACATAATTCTAATTTTATCGACACTGAGATCCACATTGGATTTGAATGATATCATGTATAGAATGACTTAAATAACAAAAGTTTAAGGAGGCAGGAAGACTATAATTTTGTTTATTCTCATTGAGATTGAAGGAACAAATAAAGTGAAAAGAGAAAGTCTTTTTCCTCAGTACAACTATTACAATCTAACATGCTTGTGTTTTTCTGAACATAATTTAAGTAGTTCCATAGGTGAAACAGCTTCTAATTTTGTGGGTCCTTTTTAGGTGCAGAACAGAGTCAAATGGTATGTGGATCTTGCCGAAAGCTGCTTTCATACCCAAAAGGAGCCAGACATGTCCAATGTTCTTGTTGTCAGACCAGCAACTATGTGCTTGAAGGTTCTTTTATCTTTCTTTTCTCTTGGTAGGTGTTGGAGTTGGTGTCTTGGTCTCTGGTTTAAGAAGTTGGGGTTGTGTTTTAGCTTAAGCTAAAAAGGAAGTTCTTTGGGTTTCTTATTAGCTGCCAAGTTTGTCTTAAAATTTTAATGTCACATATATGTATCTTGATTAAGGGCTTTTATTAATCATGTATTTAGAGGCATGAATCAGGCACTCCAAATGTAAGGTCCCATTTGGTGTGATCCCATACTATAAGTAAGATGTGCACTTCGATCTATAGGGAGGAGATAGATGGAGTAGTGTTGCCAGGTTGAAGTTTTTACTCTAACGTGGACATATTCACTCACAAAGGGTGTTATAGTTCGTCTTGTTTGTTCAACTTTCTCCCTTGTATGCTTTTTCACCAGTAGAATACTTACTGCCAAACTTTGAATAGTCATTTTTCCAAGCCTTACAATCTAAAACATTGACATTATTGCTAAACTAGTGAAATTTAATTGAATCATCACTTGCAGCTCATGAAGTTGGACAAGTTAACTGTGGTGGTTGTACTGTATTGCTGATGTATCCATATGGAGCTCCATCAGTTCGTTGCTCTTCATGCCATTTTGTGACAGAAATAGGAGTGAGTGAATCTTTCCTCATGTATGCTTTTATTTGTACCCTACGTGTATTTCCATGCACTTTTGCATTTTGGAATTGTTGTGTTTGCCTTAATCATGCCTTTGCAAGTTTAGACACCTGGCTTTTAGATTGTGCATTCAAAAAGCTGCAACTTTGGATTTGTAAATGATGTTAATGTCATTAACAAGAACTAAATAGCATTGAAAGGAAAATGCATTTGTAAAAATTTATTGAGAGTTTGTATTTTTATAAAAACTTATCCAAACAGCTACTCTAGTCGGGTATTTAAGCAGAACCTTGAGGCATGCCTCATGATTCTTTAAAAGATACACCTAAATCAGTTAAGATTATCTCTTTGATTTCAAGAAGATTTTCCTGAACTGAATTAGAACAAAGTGCCTTTAACTAAGGAGGTTACAAATATAAAAATTATTCCTAAGAATCTGCTCCTAATTAACAGAAGAATCTTGTAAGGTTCACTTTGTCCAGCTTTTCCACACCCCCCCTCAAGCTGGG
The DNA here is from genome assembly GCA_027563515.1 of Erythroxylum platyclados. Classification (NCBI taxonomy): domain Eukaryota; kingdom Viridiplantae; phylum Streptophyta; class Magnoliopsida; order Malpighiales; family Erythroxylaceae; genus Erythroxylum; species Erythroxylum platyclados. The sequence continues at coordinate 2,542,226 of JAOQMM010000173.1, read as the reverse complement.
TTATGGATGTCGATCATACCCAGCTTGGATTTCGAGTTGTTAAAACAATATCTGGGTAGTGCTTTTGAGAATATACTACTGTCTGCTGGTTAGTAGGAACATAGAAGAGCTTGCGTATGCCTTGCTCGATTTTCTTTGAGAAAATGTCGGCCGGTCTTGACATGATCTCTTTATGTAAAATTCTCTACCCGTATCATTGTTCGTTAAAGTTTTTTATTGAGGGCTAAGTCCTTGATAATCTCTAATCGATCATATCATACTTGACTACCTCTCTTCAATTCTTCTTAGATCTTCTTCTTCTTCTCTTACAGTCCTTAACTACAATCTTTTCTCATTTTCTCATTAACATTAGGATATCTCCTCTTAGCATGTCCAAACTACCTAAATCTTATCTCTCTTAATTTACCATTAATATTAGCTAGCTCTAACTTGTCTCTTACTATTGTATCTTTGACCCTATCTCTTTTTATAAGGTTACATATCTAACAAAACATCTTCATTTCTATCACCATTAACTTATGCCTATGCACTTATTTGATGGCTCAATACATCGTTCCATAAAGTATGACCAACCTAATTAGTAAAGGTAGAATTTACCGAACTTAAGTGGTAAATTCTTGTCATGACAAAACAACATGATATGATATAAAATGAAGGCCTTGTTTAGTGAATGACTTATCAGTCAAAAATTAGCTGGTTGATCATATTTAGCTAATTAATCATGTTAAAAAATTGACCATTGTTTTGATAATCAGCTGATTGGATTGGCTGGTTGAACCCAATCAGCTGATTTTTAAAAAGCTTAAGAGGAATAGCGTTTGAGCTTCAGCTAGTCAAAAATGACTAGCGGTTGCCTTCTATCAATAAACTATCTCCAAATTTATGTGTGAGCTTCTAGTAAGTCCACCTTCCAATATTTGTACCACAGATTCTTTAGTAATTTCTTTTTAACAATTGGACCACCTTAAAAAGGCAATTTTAGCTTGGTCTCTGTTTCTTTTTTTTTCTTCGTTGCTTGTATAAGCTGCATGCAATTTTGGCTTGTTTTTGCAATAATTATTAATCTTGGATCTATTTTAAGTATCTATCATTAATTTACGATTGAGAAAGGAGAAAAAAGAAATACTTGTTAATATTATTAATATTATTATTATTATTATTATTATAATTTCTATATTTTTATTAGATTTATAAACTTAATTTTTGCAAAATTAAATATCTAAAATTTAAATTCTTATGAAAATATTCAAAGAAATATTAAAATATAATACTTATGTCCTTATAAATCTTTTTTTAAGTCATGTACTTATAAGTCATTTTACACATAAACAGTTAATACTAAACAGTTAATTTTACCAAACATTTTTATTAAACAACTAATATTATCTATCGGTCAATTAATTATTATATCAGCTAACAAGTAATACAATGAGTTGATTAATAAATAAGAGAAAGTCTTCATTTACAATATATTCAGTGATAATAACACATACGCATCGTTAAGGACTTAAAGGTTTATGGTCCCTAATCAACAACTCCACGACCATTCTCATAGAAGGCCTATTATTAGGCAATTCCGAAGTACATAAAATTGCTACATTCAAAACCTTCTCAATTTGGTTATAATCGTAAGTTGCTTTATCCATTCTTGCATCCGTAAGCTCGTGTAAACCTTCATAACACTTAATTCCTTCCATGGAGGTCAAAGTGGCTTCTGTAACCCACTTCACTATATCCTTATTTTCCCCGAAAGACGGGTCGTTTGGCCTCTTCCCGGTTATTAGCTCCATCAGCACCACGCCATAGCTGTACACGTCAGTCTTCTCTGTCACTTTCAACGTATAAGCATACTCTGCAATGAAAAAAGTCAGAACTTGTGTAATATATGTAAGATTTGTGTTGATTAAAGCATGGCGTCAAATTACCAGGAGCCATATAGCCGTAGGAACCAGCCACACGAGACACGGTATAAGCGTCACAGTCACCGACCTGATTTTGCAGAGCCTTGGCCAACCCAAAATCAGCCACGCGTGGTCTCATTTCACTGTCCAGCAATATGTTGTTGCTCTTCACGTCCCGGTGGACTATTGCCGGCACGCAGTCGTGGTGCAGATAAGCTAAGCCCTGCGCCGCCTCTACTGCCACCGTGAACCGCCGTGGCCAGTCCAACAAGCTTCCCCCTTTCTCTCCATGCAACACGTCACCTAAGCTACCGTTCTCCATATATTCATAGACCAACACTCTAAACTCTTCCCCACTGCAACACATCAACAGCTTCACTATGTTGGCATGCCGGATCCGACCCAGCGTGTCAACCTCCGATCTGAATGTGGATTCCGTTTCGGGGCTCCGCGTTCCAGGGCCTAACAGTCTCTTCACCGCAACGATTTGACCCGTTTTTAGGTACACTTTGTAGACCTGCCCCGAACCGCCCGCTCCAATTAGATTCTCTTTTGGCAACCCCGAAAATATCTCCTCTTCGTCGAACGCGACCCGTTGGAATACGGTTACGTTGTATTTGCGTCTCGGGTTCATGGATCTCGTTTTGTAGACCCGGAATGATGCCCCGACGAGAAACAAGAAACAAACGGCTATCAGTGCAACGCCTACGACAAACAAAGGTCCGGGTTTCGGTTTTGGGCATGGAGGGAGACCTTGAAGATCCGGACTACATAAATTCGGGTTACCCATCAAACTTGACAAGTACAAGTCGTTACTGAACCCAAAAGGTACTCGCCCATAGAGTCGGTTATACGATACGTTGAACACATTAAGCTGTAACTTGGTCAACGCGACCGGAATTTCTCCAGTTAACGAGTTAAAAGCTAGATTCAGATACGTCAACACGGGCAGTTCACCGAGTCCCGGCGGAATCTTGCCGGAAAATTGGTTTCGAGAAAAATTCAAATCCATTGCATCAATTAACGAACCAACTGACCTGGGAATCTCGCCGGAGAAGAAATTCTCCTGCAATTCAACCTTCTGCAACTTCTTCAATTGTGATATGCAAGACGGCAGTTCACCGGAGAGTTTATTGTTGCTCACATCGACGCTAATAAGCTCCTGTAACGTGCAAATTTCAGTCGGCAGCTCGCCGGAGAAGTTGTTGCCTGATATTGCAAGTTGAGTGAGTTTTCGAGCTCCGGCGATGTTAGGAAGTATCGGACCTTGAAGTTTGTTATTCGATAATTCAAGAAGCTTAAGCTTAGAGAGACCCCAGAAGTTGGTCGCCACCGGGCCGGATAGCTCGTTGTTACCGAGTCTAACATATGATAAGCTACTGCATTCACCGTAAGTCTCCGGCAATCTCCCAGAGAAATGGTTGTTGAAAGCAATGAAATGTTGGAGCTCATTTCGGTGACAGAGGAAAGGAGGTAAAGGGCCGGTGAAGCCGTTAGTAGAAACATCTATCTCGACCAAACCAGAGTATCGACCCAGATTCGCTGGTAATTTTCCTTTGAAGCTGTTGTTGAAGAGCTTTAGTTGAACTAGATTTGGATTCAATGCTAAGACTTCTGGAATTTCCCCTGTGAATTTGTTGTCGTTGAGATTCAACGATTCCAGTTTCATTGCAGCGATTTTCTCCGGTAATATCGAGGTGAGGTTGTTCTCGGAAGCATCAAATCTGAGTAGAGTTCTCAAATTCGACAGACTTTCAGGCAATCCACCGTATAATTGATTCTTAAATAGCTCAATTTGTTCTATACTTCTTAGCTGTGAAATCGTATCAGGAATCTTACCAGTGACAAAATTGGTGGATATGTCGAAATTTCGTAAAGACACAAGCTTTCCTATTGATTCCGGTATTTCACCAATAAGATTTGTGTTTGGGAGGAACAAGATCTCGAGTTTTGATAAATTGCCGATGCTTTCCGGCAACGGACTTGGCTTGAACGGATTATAACCTAGTTGCAGTACAGACAATTGACTGAGATTGGATAAGAACGACGGAATAGAACCATTCAGCAAGTTTGCTCCTAGATGCAGCCTTTTCAGTGACGGAAACTGACCAAAGCTTGCCGGGATTTCACCCGAGAAGTTGTTAAAGGAGAGATCCAGGACTTTTAGTTCAGCAAAATTGTGTTGAAAGTCAGGCAACTCGCCAACGAACAGATTGCTGGAGAGGTTCAACACGTGAAGGTGTGAGCATGGAGAGAGGTGACGAGAAGTGAGAGTGCCGTTGAGGTAATTATCGGACAGAGATAAGTTCAGGAGTGTCCGAATCAGACAGAGACCAGTTGGGAACTCTCCGGAGATACTGAAATCAGACAAGTCAATTGCAACGACGGACAGAGTTTGAGGATCACAGGTAATGCCACTCCAATTACATGGGCTATGATCACTGCTTGAGCCCCACCCACTGAGGTTCCAATTCATGGAATTCTTGACCCTAATCAGGATTTCAGAGTCTGTTGTGAGGGGAAAAGCCACAGACCAACACCATAGATAGGTACCGCACAGTAGCAGAAGATCAAAAGGATTTAGTTTTTGAGTGGCGAAGTGCATGAACATGGTCTAAGGGCTTTAGGCTAACTAACAGAGGCAGAGAAGGAATGGTAAGGGTTTAAGGACTTGAAGGTTCATGCACGATGAGATAGCGACAGGTACGCGTGCAAAAGGGTTTCAGGCAATTTCAAGGAAAGACTTGTGTGCTTCGGAGAACATGTTAGAGGAGACCCTCGTTTTTATATTGTCAAGAACTTTCAATTAAGAAATCGTGTTTAGCTTAATCACATAGAAAATGGTGATTAGATGATCATAAAACACGATTAGGAGGCTGTGTGATTCGCTTGGCCAGTTGGGCTTTTCTCGAGAAAGCGACGAAAGTACGGGTAAACTAGAATTGATGTGTAGTTCAAAAGTAGTTTAATAGGCGGCAGATTTGGAGGGAAAAAGAATAATAAATTCGTCAAAAAGTATGCTTCTCGGAAAATTCGTAATGTGCTCGTAAAAGTTAAAATTCTCAATTTTAAAACTCAAACTCAATTATTTAATCAGTTTAATTATAAAAATTTTAAATTATTTAATTTTTTTAATTTTTTTGATTCTATTTACTTTAATTATTATTATTTTTAAAAATTAAATAATTTATTAATTAATTAGTCAATTTTTATAAATTAATATGTTCTTATAAATTAATTAATTTCTATTAATAATTTCTTTTTCAATTATACTTTAAATTAAAAATAATCTCTTTCAATCATATTTCATATTTTTTAATTTTATTCAATATTTAGTCATTTTTATTACGGTCTAATACCAATTAAAACCTTTTAAACTTTAAATCTCTTGTCTTACGGTCTAACTTCTGGTTCAATTTTTAAAACATTGATTAAAACAGTAGCTAATATCTAGAAGTAAAAATTTAGCCACAAATTAATCAAATAGGGTTATTATCAATGATTTAAAAATTAAAGTGGAAATTTTAAACCAACCAATTTTTTTGTTTAGTTTTTAATTTTTTAGTTTTATTTAGTTTAATAATATTTGTTGTTAAAAATATATTAGTTTTTTAATTAATCAACCAATTTTTATAAATTAATCAGTTTTTTTAAATTAAAATAAACTATTTTTAAACAATTTTTTTTAATTAAACTTTAATTTTTTTTATGAGTAAGAATAATCATTTTTTTCAAATTTAATTAATCTTTAACTGATTTTATAATAATCTAATACCAGTTAAACATTTTAAATCTTAAACCTCCTATCTTACCAGTTTAGCTTATGGTTTTGTTTTAAAAACAAAGGTTACTATGGTGTATATTTAATAATTTATCTAAATTATATATAAAAGTTAGCAATTGCAATGTAAGTAGTAATAATTTTGAGAATATTTTTAATTCAATATTTTAATTATTAAACACTTTGATTAAATTCGTAAATTTTAATAATTACCGTATATTTATATAAATGGATAAAAGACATAATTTTTTTTTACAGTTTTAGAAATCTAAGAAATTTTTTTTTTACTTTTAGAATTCTCGAAAAAGTTTTCTCTAATTTTTGAATTAAAAAACTCTTTGTTTTAGATTTTGATAAAAAGAAAAAAAGTTAATGGGCGTGTCTTAATCTTACAGACGATGTTATGGAATAAGGGTACTGATAAGGTCGGAATAAGTCCATTTAAGAACAAATTCCTCTCCATATGTACACCGAATCTGGGATGAAAATCTGCTCGTACGTAAGTTTGGAAGGTTCCATGAGTGTAATAAAGTCCATCCACATTGCAAAAAGATTTGGGTTGAAGGAGCCGAAAGCATTGTAGGGAATAAGTGCCAAACTGTACCATAAGTTCGTCGGCCGAAGGATCCAAAGCCAACTAAAACGGAAAGTATAATCCGACTTATAGGAGAGAAAAGAGGCGACATTTTCCAAGCAATTTCTTGTGTTTTTGTACTGCTTAAACGTATAATTTGGACGCGTCTTCTACATGTCTTCAAGTAAAGTTTCCAATAAGTCCGACACTATCAAGTTTGATTTGACTTGGGGCATGCGACATGAGGTTGGCTTGTATCCACGGGAATTATTATAAAATAATTTCGGTTTAATTTTAAATTTTTAAATAAATATTCTTTTGGAGCTAAAAGGAAGAATAACAACAAGGATGGCGAAATAAAATTCTCTAATCAGGGAAGTTTAGTACATACGATCTTATCCTAATCAGTAAAGAAGCTCTTAAGGATGATAATAAACTAGGCCAGGCCAATTTATTATTCATTTTTTATTCAAAACAATGCTCTCTTGTCATTGCCTATCGAGTCTTAGGTGGGAGCTTGACCTGGACAGTCTGAGACCTGAGCCTGAGCTCGAGCTCATCTCGAGATTAGGTTGGGTCCACAAAATTAGACTACGTTCGAGGTCAATTGCTAAATCTAAAAGGTATTTCTGAATGACTCAATAAATAATAATAATAAAATAAGACGACAATGATTATAATAATAATAATAATAATAATAATAGTGACGGTAATAAAAATAATAAAATGATGATAACAATAATAATAAATAAGAAATAATAATAAGAATAAGAATACTACTAATATTAATAATAATATATAGGAAAATCATAATAATAATTATTATGAAATATATTTAAAATATTAATAATTTTATTAAAATTTGAATTTTAAGATTGTCATAAACCAAAATTCAATTTAAAATTTGAGATATTAACCATCATATGTCAATTTAACAATTTATTTTAAATAATTTACTTAACGAATCAATAATTTAAAATATATTATTAAACATTTGCTCTTAAAAGAGTATTTCTTCTTGTTTTTATACATCTTAAAGTTGCAAAATGAAATAAGAATTGCAGACTTTATATGATTTTGTTTTCGATATGGGATAACCGGACAAGAATGGCTCGATTGTCAATGCATTAATTGTAAGGTTGAATCGGATCTCCTGCTTTGAGCCAAAAAACGGAAACTTCCAAGTTTGAAAAAGTTTGCAGTAGAAAGCGGATATATTGCTGGTCGCTGCTTCCAGACGAAGCGATGCTATGCTTCACCGTGAAGAATCAGTTGTCCAATTCATCCACCACCGATTTTCAGTACCCAAGAAATTGCTTGGAGACTAGAGCCTGAGTTCTAAGGTCTGAAGTTAATCTCATTATCTGCATACAGAAATTTTTTTAAAGTTAAAATAAAATTGTATTAACAATGGTGAAACTATACACACATTAAAATGGAAGCTATAGATCAGCAGTCCAAAGGATCCTACTTACAAGGACAAAATGCTAGTACAAAAGGGAAATAGAAACTCCGTCATGTTATCAGATAAGCAGTTAGTTGCATCTTTAGCTAGAACAAGACTGCGTATTTCATTGAAGGTGAAGTTAGCTAGTTGATAAGGATTAACGCACACTTTCTTGTAAATTCTTCTATTCCACCCTTTTCATATATTATAGATTGCAATGGTACAGATTGATTTAAAGATTAAACTATCCTTCATGAGCGCGATTTAGAGTTTCGGATTATCCAGTTGTTACCTTTGCCTTTGCCTGAAATGGTAAGATTCTATAGAGTTTTTAAATTCAGAAAATGCATAGCCGTTTTATTTAAAATATAAAAAATGATATAAAAAGACTTCTATCTCTTATTTAAAATATGATATTAAAATAACATTAAAAAATAAAAATGCGAAATTATCAACCATAATTAATAAAAGATAATCTTGTACTTAGAATTAAACAAAACCCCATAAACTGATATTCGTCCATCTCTTTAAACCCACAGTTTTCTCCCTCCCAAAACACGCTAGATTTTAGACTGTCGGTGAAGAAATTCCTCTCGACTCGTTAAACATGAACTCGGACAGTCAAAAAGAGGTCAACAACGTTAAAACTATGTGCTTTAAGACAAAGTAACATCGATTGTAATTAATTAGAAAGGAGTAAAGCTCTAGTAGTTGAGCTAACTCATATGCCCGTCTGGCTAGGTTGCTTTGTCTTTGAAGTCAACAAGGAAAAACATTGACACAAAACTTTCCAAACCATCAACAGAAACTGCACAATTATCGGATGACCAATCAATGACACTACGGGACCATTCAATAATTCACAGATACTTATCAGTTACAGTAAAAAAAATAATGCCTATAAAGGACTTATTCTATATATCAATATTGACACTAATACCACGTAAATGTAGTTTGTTGGTCAAACAACTATTCAGAGCCCTAAAGCTCTTTTAGCTTGTTGAAAAATTCGTAGTTAAAAATATTGTTGATATTTGTAATAAAAAGGTAAGAAAATATATAATTGATTATACTTTAATTAACATTAATTAAATTAAATTAATATTCATTTTAAAAAACTCAATAAGTGAAAAAATCAAGATCTTATTAAAGAGCTTCTGTTACTAATTAACCGATTTTCGGATGCTGAATTTGCACATAAATTCAATATTTCAAGCCTAGTTTAGGGTCATTTAATTTGTTGATCTATAAACTTTTGATTAATATATTAAAAATAAGAAGTTTGAAGTATTATTTTTAAAATTTTCTATTTGGATATAACCAATAAGTTTAATTATATTCGTGATATTTTTATATATTTAATCTTTATTGCGTGTAATATAATTATATTCTTTGTTTTGTAAGTATTGTATAAAAAATAAATGTACAAAGTTCATAACAATAATCATATTTCTAATACATGTATTCTTAATACTGTTTTAGAGGGCGGTTGGTTCAAACAGGGGAATGAGAATGGGAATGAGAATGAATATAGTGAAGAATGGGAATGGATATAATCATTATAATGTTGATGGTTGGTAAGAGGAGGGAATGATTATCATTACCATAGATAGTGGTTGGTTTGTTAAAAATATTAAGAAATCAAAATTTGTTATATTTTAATTAATTAATGAATTATAGTTTAATTAATTACATTATAATTAACTAATTAATTATATTT
>JAOQMM010000173.1:2508944-2523675 GCA_027563515.1 Erythroxylum platyclados | reverse complement strand
ATCTTAGCAGTTTTTGTTAGGGAGAAGTACTTGGTAAAGAACATTATAGATAATTGATCCTAAGTAGTAATGTTTCCAACTTGGTTGATTATTTCTTAGATAAAAGGTCCTTGTTCCCTCTTATTCAGACGTGGACAAAGAAAAAATGGAAAAAACTAGGCTTGAAAAATTTCCTAATCAATGAAAAAGACTTCTTTGTCTTCAAATTCAGATGTTGGGCAGGTATGCTAAAAGCCATTAAAATGGGGCCTTGGTACAGTATGGCTAAGCCTTTGATGTTAGAAAAGTGGATACCTGGTATGTCCTTAGATAAGAGAAATATGAAAAAGATCTTCATTTAGGTTAATTTTTACAATGTGCCACTATAATATTGATCTACTATGGGCTTAAGCTATTTAGCTAGCTCAATAGGGAGTTCAATTTACTTAGATAAGAACACAATGAGGTTAAAAAGAATTAGATATGCTCAAATTTGCTTAAAAGTTGAGCTCTTAAAACAATCTGACAAACTAAGAGTAAAAAGATTAAATGAATATAGAGGATTAATGGAGTCTGAAATAACACTTAAATAGTAATGGAAGTCTGTTAACACAGTTTGTGAAAAAAGATTGGAAGCCTGCAGGGAAAAAGTTCATTACTAGAGAAAGTTTTGAAATGACGAGCTCAAAATCTATCAATCCACAACAGAGCACAAAGAAAAGGAAAACTGAGAGTGATAAAAGACCGAATTGGCCTTTAAAAACTCACCAAACTATAAACCCTCATAATAACAATCCTTTCAGTAAAGAGAAAATGGCTTTGCAAGATATGGAATGTATGGCTACGAGCTCCATATATATGCCTCTTGAGTTATAGATACTAGAAAGTAGAATCCAAACGATAAAGCAACCAAGATACTAACTGAGATGATCTTTCATGATTAAGCATTGGTGATGGATAGTAAGAAGGATGCCCAAACCACTCATAATATGGAGAAAAATGAGGAGAGTCCTTTAAGCAAAATTAGAAATATAGAAACAACTATGGATAGGTTAAAAAGGAAAACAAAGGGGAAAACAAAGGAGAAAGGGATCTTGTTCCTAACTTCTACCTCGTGATTATAGCTTGGAATTTGAGGGGTATGAATTGCCCCATTAAGAAGTAGGTAATATATAATTATCTATAGACTAGTAAACCTTGTATAATAGATCTGTTGGAAACATAGATTAATGAGAAAAAGACCTATATTTATATGTGGATTTTTAGGAAGCATTGGGAGATACTAACAAACCATCAACAACAGTATAATGAGATGATCATGCTTGGATTCAAATTTGAATTGGTTAAAGTGCACCAAACAATAGTATTTAACCAATTTATACACTTAGAGATGAGTATTTGACTAGGTTCCTAATTGCATTGAAGTAACTTTTATACATGATACAAATTATGAATTCCAAAGATACAATCTTTGAAAAGACCTGATCTCCATGTTCTCCTTTATAAAAGCTTCATGGTTGGTTTTAGGTGACTTTAAAAGCATCCTCTTACCCACAAAGGTTGAAAAAGAAAAGCTTGGAAAGATAGAAAGAAACATTAATTTTTTGAACTCCTTAAGTATTATAAGGCTGAGTGATTTGAGGTATGATAAAGCATACTTTACTTAGAGTAACAAACAAGATGGCAACTGACTCTTTAATAAAAGGCTTGATAAATCCTATTTAATACCCATTGGCTTTCAAAGTTCTCTAAAAGTAAACTACACTTCCAAGATCCTCTATGCTTTGACCATAGCCCTATTGAATTTTTTTTAGGCACCAACTTGGGAAAATTGTATTATCTCTTTAGATACTTTAACTTTCGTTCCAAGTTTTATAGGCTTAAAGAGGCTATAAGAAAATGTTTGGATATACAAGTAAACGAAGTGTCACAGCAAAATATATTAGATGGTAAATGATATTTGACAATTGCGGAGGACTCTTAGATTGACCTTAAGTTCTGTGACTATTCTTTTTAGAGGGCACAATTGTCATTAACGGCTAGTTTTTATGAGCTGAACATCCAAATGCTCCATGGCTTTTCAGCCATATTTTAGTGGATAATGGATTGGAGGGTGTTAACTATTTGACAATTTGATTGGTTATGAACCGATTGGGTTGGCTGATTTCTATGTATTTAATGATCTTTTCTTTGTGATTCCGTATTACGGTTGTTATTACCAAAACAAAGAAACATGGAACATAACAAAGAAGCCAATCTTCGGATTTCCAGAGTCGCAGCCCACCTTAATCCTCGCACCAACGACTTGCAGGTCTTATATTAAACACCCAGAATCGTCTTCTGCTTTGTAGTGTACATTTTTGTTTGTTTCTTTTCTGGGATTTGAATAAGATGTGATCTTTTTGCTTTTTTCAATTGAATGGCAGAACATGGGGAAGTATTCAGGTGTGTTCCGAGCAAATTGTCTGGCGAAAGGGGCATCGCTGGGGTTCAAGGTGGCAGTTTTAGGAGCCGCTGGAGGAATTGGGCAACCGCTTGTTATGTTGATGAAGATGAACCCGTTGGTTTCAGTGCTTCATTTGTACGACGTGGTTAACACTCCTGGTGTCGCAGCTGATATCAGCCATATGGACACAGGTGCCGTGGTAAAGCTCTTTTTTTTTCCCGATGATGTTTGGAATGGTAATTAGGATTTGGGTTTGGATTTGTTTGTGAATATGTGTAGGATTGTGAATTTTTGTGTGTTGAGATTTGGAGCTAGATGTTCACTAGTTCATAGATTTCGTGATCAGTAGGCCTGAACTTGAATTTGGACAACTTGCTGGGTTTGAACTTTCGTCAGAATGACCAAAGATCATTGCTTGATTTCACTTTCTGTTGTTTCATACTAGTGGGGATTTTGATCCCATTATGCTTTAATGTTTAACCTTGGGGCTTTCTGGACTGACACAATACAAGCATTTCATTACTGGGATTCTGAAGGATACAATGATAAACTAGATAACGGAAAGTTCAATGTTGTTTGCATATGTAGGTTCGTGGTTTCTTGGGTCAAAAGCAACTGGAGGATGCCCTTACAGGGATGGATCTTGTCATCATTCCTGCTGGTGTTCCTAGGAAACCAGGAATGACAAGAGATGATCTGTTTAACATAAATGGTGGAATTGTTAAGACATTGTGTGAAGGAATTTCTAAGTGCTGTCCAAATGCTATTGTTAACATTATCAGTAATCCAGTAAACTCTACAGTGCCAATTGCTGCTGAAGTTTTCAAGAAAGCTGGTACTTATAACCCAAAGCGAGTTTTGGGAGTGACTATGCTTGATGTTGTCAGAGCCAATACGTTTGTGGTAAGTGGTGCTACTGTTTTCTATTTACCTTCTTTGTGTTGGTGACGATTACTTCATGATTGATAGTTAATGAGATGTCGATGGTTGGCTTATCTTGCTGTGTAACCACCATGATTATTTTCTTCTATTTTCATTGTATACATTTGGAGTTTATTATGCATTAATTATGCTCATCTGTGATAATGTGCAAGAAAATATATTAGTCTTCTTGGTTCAGAACTGTATGGAATTTGTTTCCTATGTGGAAGAAGTAGATCTAGATGCTTTCCTTGTTGCTGTCTGATCACCTTAAATGATTTCTCCATGACACAACGGTATTCCTTTCAATAAATGGTTTCTGAAAGTCTTTAGGGTGAAAGCAGTAAAAATCAACAGTTTGATGGCTCATTGTTGCTGAGTTTTTGCAACTACTAATTTTAGTAAGCATATAAGATCAGATTTTCAAGTGGTCAAGGGTTTTCAGACCAGCATTATCAAATAATCAAGATAGCTTCTCGGCTAGCTCTGTTTTCAATTCACATCTGACAATATTGACATTTTATCATAAATTGATCGGTTTGCAAACTTATTTTTGTTGCTGAACTTGATTTTGGTCTTTCTTCTGTCTCTCTATGAAACTCTAGGCTGAAGTTTTGGGTCTTGATCCTAGAGAAATTGATGTGCCAGTTGTTGGGGGTCATGCTGGAGTTACTATTTTACCGCTTCTATCTCAGGTTCAAAAAGAATTTAGTTTACACATATTGTGTGATTGCTACTAAATGCTTTATATTACTTGGTTTTTATGGATCATTTTTTTCTAATTTTAGGTCAAGCCTCCGTGCTCTTTCACGCAGCAGGAAATTGAGTACTTAACGAACCGTATTCAAAACGGTGGGACAGAAGTTGTTGAGGTAAAAAGAAATGTTACTTATTGCTTTCTGTTGAATTGCAGGCTATTGTGAGTTTGTTGATACACGGATAAAGTTCTTAGGCTTAGCTCGGAGATGAGAAGTATGTAAATCTTTCTGTTGACATCCTTCTTTACTTTGAAATCAAGTTTCCATATAATTTTCACAAGCGGCCTACAACTAGTTCAGAGCATTTCCTAGTCAAATATATTCTTTGTTTTGTCTCTCCCTTCTACCTTCTTTTTGTGTGTTAGGGTTGGGGGATTTTGAGGAGGGGACAAGAAAGAGAACGGTCTGGATTCATGGACCTCAGTTATGGTTGCATGACTGAGTTTGTGAAATGGATCAACTTTCCTATTGCTAGAGTTGTTGCATGCAACCATCATAAACCTCAGTTATGGTTTCTGATGGTTGCAACACATAAAGAGTTGCTAGATAATGAATGAAACATTCAGGGTCTTTATTAGAGGGAAGGGCCATATCGATCAGAGGGTGATTAGCATTCTGTATTGCTTCATGGAATATTGTTTATAGGCATTGGTTAGTTTGGTTTAGTATGATTTTAGTTTGCTATTTGATTGGAATCCTGCCATTTCTTGGACTGTGTTTGAGTCTTCACTGTGACATGCCTCCAGGCTAAAGCTGGATCAGGTTCTGCGACATTGTCAATGGTTAGTAATTTGTCCCTTTGCATTTTATTAATTTATTTCCACTTAATTCCAAAATTTTACTTGTGTTGTATGATCGAAATTAAATAAGCATGACAAATTGCAGGCATACGCTGCTGTAAAATTTGCAGACGCATGCCTTCGGGGTTTGAGGGGAGATGCTAACATTATCCAATGTGCATATGTAGCCTCTGAGGTATGCTACTACATCACCATCTCTTGCGATTTCCCGTTTCAAATTTAAGCATCTAGAACTTTTTGGCTTAATGCAACCTATCCTTACATTTTACAGGTGACAGAACTTCCTTTTTTTGCAACCAAGGTACGGCTTGGTCGTTCAGGAGTCGAGGAAATTTACTCATTGGGACCCCTCAATGAGTATGAAAGGTTTGTTTCCAAGGTTTTCAGTTAAAATCATTGTTTTCAATCAGAGGTTTGGATGATAGGAAAGTTAAACCTTCATCTGTTCTAAATTACAGGGCTGGCTTGGAGAAAGCAAAGAAAGAATTGGCAGGAAGCATTCAGAAAGGGGTCTCCTTTATCAGGAAATAAGAAGTTGCTTCCAAAGTCAATGTCTTTCATGGTGTTTTCCTCTGCCATCCGTTGCTTTGAATTCACAGTCTCTGAGTTAAATAAGTGATAGCGTCTCTGTTTTAACCAAGGGATATTAGTACAGAAATTCTTGGTACTCATCTCGTCGTACCCTTGATATATTCTTTAACGTTTGTCAGTAAGTATGAAATACTACACCAGTTGCTTGGATAAAATGTGGGAGTACTCGAGCTTGAACCTTCCCATAATTGGAAGTGGTTATTAACAAGAAGCAATTGTAAGGACAAATGGTGACATTTATACATATCAGAGAAATGTCAGTCTCACATACCAAAATATTCGAAAAATTGGATGTTAAAGCTGAGCTTTTTGAAAGCAGAATATATCCACCCCGTTTCTTGACTCCAAGCTTAACTACGAACCATTAAAGTTGTTGTGGAGAGCCCTTAATCTGCTCTGTTTCGGCTTACTTGATCAGCTCACAAGGCTTACTTTATCTACCAAAACCCATACTTGGGGCCAGGAACACGGACTAAATTAAACAGTTTCTGATTGAAGTAGAAGCATTATCTGACCTTTGGTTGCAGATATGAATAATTGGTAGGTGAGACTGTATATGAAAGGACTTAGTATCGAATAACGTGTTGTTGGATACAGAAAAACTTTGAATTGTGATTGTCATGGCGGTAACAGTACATGGAAAAGTGAAGTTGAACAAATGATGGAGGAAGGCCCGTGAAGTTCGACTCTTCTTTCCATTTCTTCAGAATTTTCTTGAGGATCCGACACAGCCCTGTGTTTTTCTGTACATAACAGAACTCATACATATATCTTCTTTTTTTTCAAAAAAAAAATCATTTGGTATCATTTTTTTTTAGAATTCATGAATTAAGAATATGATTTTACTACAATAACAACAGCATCAAATAAAAATCTTACTTGGTTCAGTAGAAATCTCACTAACACACTAACATATAGAGTCAGGATGTTCTATTAGTACGTAAACTTACTCTTAATTAATAAAATGGTTGTTCTATCAAATTTTTCAAAATTTTTTTAAAAATTAACTTCATTCTCTAAAAAGATTACGACACCAATAAAAACAGGAAAAGGGCACTAAAGTAGGAAGATATATAAAATGAAGAAAGAAGAGTGGACTTTGGATAAAGTTTCCTTTAAAGAGATATATGATGTTGGAGGCCATGTTCATAATAATACTTGTTATCTGCATTTGTACCCCACATTTTCTTCTCATAACACATGTTCTAACTTTATGGGAAAATTATAATTAAAAGTGTTCTAAGCTTTTTAACATGTTGAATGAATGGTTATAATAATCTTTTTATAAATATATTTCCTTTTATTTATTAAATTATAGTCTATATGCAATCGTGGTATTTTTTTGAAGATTTTTAATAATTATGTATTTGCATATAAATAGTAAACACAATATTAGAAAATATGTTGTATTTATTAGTTATAAATTATTAATACAATAAAAATGTTTTACTAAATTTTATGGATTATTTATTAAAAAGTTAGATATATAATATTTAATGTGCATAAATTTGAAAGTAATTAAAATATACTAATAATTATAAAATAAAATTTTAAAAAATTAATCTTATTTAAATATACAAATTTTAAATTGGAGCTATAACTTGTAAGTCCAACTCAGTGCAAAGCTTTTCATCTTCTTTACAGCTCTATCCACAGTTTTTTCTTTTTTTGTCCAACTTCTTTGTCCTGCCACTTTCTTGAACTGAGCTTTCAAAGGTCGTGAACATGAAAGCCATGGTCATATCCTCTTTAGCTTTTGCTTTTCCTACATATATCACCCCACCAAAGTCCAAACCCTTTTTTAATAACATACCATAGGTGTCCCCCTCGAGCTCTGCATTATTAATGACTCCCATTAACTAAGCGCTTTAATGGACTTTGAAAAAGTGACTTATCTAATCGTTCTTCGATATACCAAATTACAGTTGTGTGGATTCCATCGTTTCGAGTTTTGAAAAGGTTAACACAAGTCTATTGTTATTATTATACACAATTCAAAGAACCCATGCTCGCCAACTTCTCAGGTTCTTTTGTTACACAAAGAGTTATGGCTTCCTTCATAACCACGCAACGAAACTTGCCTGCTTCAGAGGGTCAGGTCAGGTCAAAGTGAGAAACTGAGAGACCCACTACTGTTCCTAACACAGAAGGTGTTGATGCCTTTGTGGAACAAGACGATGTATATAAATTCATTGGATTTTGTTGTCTGTCACCTTCATCTTATCTTGTTCTGTCTTTTACTGCGAAAAAAGAAAGAAAGAAAATCCTTTTAGAATATAAAAACGATTGCACTTTTGAGAAAGAGACATAGTTATTAGTCACCCAATTCTCTCATGGGTCCATACTTGTTCTTTCAAAGTGATGTTCCATAAGAACAAATATTGGGAGTTGTTGGATGATTGAACCAATGCAGGTTTTCTTTTCTTTTTTTAAACCAATGGCTGACATTAGTGGATTTTGTGCATGTAACTGAACAGTCCCAAGAAGACCAGCAGAGACTAGTATTGAATGGAATGTAATAAGTTAGTGTCACTGTTATACCCTGAAGTCTGGAATTAGCTTATCTGATCATCTCAGTATTTCACAGAAAGATGGAATTTCTATGAAGCTTTTATGTTGAAGATCATAACAACAGATTTAGTAGTGCAGAGCTACAGCTTTTCCCAGTTTTACTTGTTGGGCAAACATGAGGGTTTTCACTGTATCATACTCTACAAGTACGAGACTTTGCTTTCTTTTTCTTTTTTTTCCTTCAAAAAATTCTCAGAATCATAGCTCCAAGACAGGCTTTGGACGAAGCGTGTTGAGAGAATCAAAGAGCACTATATCCATGAGAATTAACAAATGATTGTGTGCAGAATCTGACTGTGTGTTCGTTTCCAAAAGGCATATTTCAAAACTATAGAGGACATTTAATTCGTTGACTCAAGCTCCAGACACTATGATTAATAAGGTCGCAATGAAGACAAAGATTAAAACAGGTTCCATGGCAAATGTAAACTTTAGGACAGTCATGTGGGTGCCTGTTGTTCCATACACAAATTTTAATTTTAAAGCTGGAACTTCACTTCTAACTTTATATTTCGTAATTTAGTTATTTCATGTATCTGCTATTTGGTATGTTTAATAATTTTATTGATATATATATATATATATAAGAGTAAAAGATTTTGAATTGGCTTAAGTAAATTTTTAAAAAATTCCTCACCTTTAAATTTTTTGAAATTTTTTATAGTATTTAATTTTAAATTTCTATTAAATATAATGATAGAAAACGAGTAATGTGAATATTGCATGTAAATTAATTAAATATTATTAATATAATAATTTATACTAATTTTATCTAAATTAATTAGATTAAATTCAAATTTAAGAGTTAGGTTAGATCGGTATCTTATTAACAATTGCTTGTCATATGTATCGATATTATTTTTAATAAAATTTTAAGAAAATTAATTTTTTGAAAAATAAAACTATAAAAAATCAAAGATTTTAAATATTAAAAAATAAAATTATTGAAGCTAGAAGAGTTACCCTATTAAAAAAAAAAGTAAATTTGAGAAAGCAAGCAAGTTGACAGGCCATAGTGGACTCTTCTCCACACAAGTTATAATGACCTGGATTGGAATGGTGCAGTGTTTGTTGGGATAGAAAATTTGAAGGGAAAGAGTGGAAAAGGGACCACTCAGTGATCGACACAGAGAAAAACAAAAGGATGAAAAGGAAACTGAGAAAGCAAGATTTGCTATTTCCATGGTAACATGTTTTTTGTACTAGAGCATAACTATGCATCTCCATGTCTAGGTTAAAAGATAGGACAAAAAATGGATGTGTAGTGGATGGTAGGCAAAAGCAGATTCCAAAACGAAGAGTGTAAGATCATGTAGTTTGGTTTTGCAGGTACACGATACATACACGTTCATGGCGAAAAGAGAGGATGATTTGGTCTCCCACTGTCCCTTGTTTATTACCCATTTTTTCTTTTTCTAAAGTTACTTTGTCACTTAGCGACAACTTTTCATTGTTACGTTAAACTTTTCATGCAAATCTCTATCTAATCTAATGGAAAGAATAAAATATCAGTTTCTCGGTAGCTGGTGCTTCCCAGCGCAGTCTGTGTTCACTGTTCATGTTTTGGTTTTCTACTTTTCTTCTTGGAAGTACTAAGGATCATTAGCTCCTAGAGTTCCAACTTCCATTCCATTATTCGCTACTATATCAATCATTCAACATATATCTAAGTGTAGTAGTTCGTATTTATTTGGCGAATTCAGCGACCAGTCTACTGATAGAGTTACACTAAGATATTGATGTAAGAGGTACATATAGTCATCTTTCATTTTTATTTGGTGAGAGTGTCATTAGGTAGGGTGGGGTTCTTTTAACATTTTGTCATATTGTAAAGAAGACTGAATCATGTTAGCTAATAACCTTTTCTATAGTTAATTTCCCATGAAATTTCATTCAGGTAAGATGTGTATGCAGTATCAAAAAGAAAAATTCTCGCTATTGTCTAATGAAGAAAAAATATTATAGCTTATGTTGAAATTTCTTTTCGTTCATGTAATGTTAAGACTATCTGAATAGCGCCTACATAGGGATATGTGTAACCCTAATCTAACTATAACAAGATTAAGGAGCTAATATTCCTTATAAAAGATCTGAATCTATAATATAGACTATATGAACATAATAAAGGTAGCTGAGTGTCATGGATTTTTTTTGTTTTCAGCTAAATATGTGATTTTTAAAAAGTTTTCTATTTTATATTAGAGAATGTTTCCATAAGAAGAGAGGGAAATTGTCCTAAAGAATGAAATAAAGAGAAATAAATTAGAGTTGATAAGGCCAGTAATCTAAACAATAAAAAATTAAAAAATTTAAAGATTTCACTCAAACTCTTTATTTACAATAAAATTAAATACTATATCAAAATATTTTACTTATAAAATAAGTACTTAATTTGAATTTTTTGTTTGAGAAAATCATAAATTTTTATTATTCTTTCCTTCCCTTAAAACTCGAAGCTTAAACTTTTATTTAAGAAAAATCAAAATTTTCATTATCATTTAGATCAATAAGTCTTGGGTTGTTATTCTTTTTTAGTTTTTGTATAATTTCTTTATTTTCTTTGTATGTTAATATTATTCAAATTATATAATTCATACGAATAAAGATGCCCAAACACATCCAATGTAGCATTTAGTATATGGAAATTAAAATTTGGGAGAAAAAAAAAACAATAAAGGACGTGGAAGTTCCATTGATTGAGCAATTTAATGTTACAAAATGAATCGATGTACGTCAATAATGGCACCTGAGTTTCTATAGCATTTAATGGAAGACGGGACAAGCGAAAGTGAGTGATTGAAACAATTTTGGTGATACAAAAAGCAACCAATCCATCGATTACTACACTTGTCTAATCAAATTATGATCGGTGAACCATTCACTGACTTTTCTGATCAACGCCGATTCTAAATATATACATATATGTACCCAACAAATTAGGTGTCAATACAAAATTATGTTGTTTTGGGGATACAAATTAAAATTTTTTATTAAAAATTACATATATATATATCTATATATTTCAATATATGATATTTTTATAAATATTTATTATGTTAAAATTTTTTCAATGGATTTAATAAATTAAGCTATGAGCTCAGAATTTAAAATTTTTAAATTTTAACCGTAGGACACTACATTTTAATTATGTAAAAATTAATTTTTATTTTAGTATTAATAAAGACAGATAATGTATTACTCTGGTATTAAAATTATACGAATTTCAGGTAAAAGATATAGGTTTTCACATATTTGAAAATATCCCCATCAAAACTTTTTAATCTTTAAAATTATCAAAAAAAACCTTTTATAGTTTCATACTAAAAAAAACTCTTATTTTAGACTTCGATTAAAAAATAATAATAAAATATAGAATATCATTATAAGACATAAACTAATCAAATGCTGCTAATATAGTAACTGAAATCAACACAAAAATTTGACTTAAATCAAATAAATGAGACTTATATTAATAATTTTAGATAATTATAATAAATTATTAGTTTGAGTCAAATTTAATATTCTGTTTGAGTTTAAAAACTAAATTAAATCAATGTATAAATAACATTTGATCAATTTATGTCTAATATTCATATTATAGATCATTAAAAATTAAAGCATTTTTGAAAATTTAAAATATTAAAGATTTTTAAATTAAAAAAATTGTATCTTTTACTCTACAAATTTTTATATAATATTATTTTTCAAAAAAATAATTTTTAAAAAAAATTATATAATATTCGAAACTTTGAGTAACCCTCCACGTGAAATATTGAGATACGTTATATTCTGCCAACCAAATATCCACCTAACCAAAAGATCGTAGTAATACCCATAGTCCATAGACAACCAGAAAAGCAATTCCTCAGTATGATAAAAGGTTACCCTGTTTTGACCAGGACAGGAGCCAGGAGGAAGGTGATCTCACTAAGGGCATTGTGGTCATTTAGAAAAAAAAAATCCTTTCGGTTACAGGGTCGGTCTTACAACAAACTACAAACAAATTACAATACAAAGAATCTGCCGTTACACTTAACACGATTCGAGGTTCAACAACTACCAAAGGACAACAAATCTCACTAACACCACTTTCAGATTTTCAAAATTGCATATCACTCACTTGCCAAACCTGATGCATGGGGGTTGCGTTCTTCAACTCGGTTACCTGAGTAAAAAACCAAAGCTTGAAATGTATGGAGTCTTAAAAGAGTACTCTTTTGCTTCGTTTAAAGGAAACCCCCCCAAAAAAGCACTCATTTTGCTGGTTCAGTTTTGATTCAGAGTAAAAAGGGTCAGTATAGGTCAGATAGATAGGTAAGTAACGCTCCAATCTCGGTAATTGAGAACCAGTCTCTGTTAGGTGATTATCCGCTTTCTTATTGGTTTTTGCAGACCAGAAACACAGTTTTCTATGCCTAATCCATTTCACTGTCTCTTTCAATCTTTCCCAACTGTGTCTAAGCTCTTTAAAAATAGAGATTGTGAAAGCTTATTCTGAGCTAGACAGTGAACAGCTGTGCCATAAAAGAGTTAGCCAGAGAGTAAAAGCGGGCAAAGAAAGAGTACTTCAGGTACATGATGAAAACGACAAATTTATAAGCAAATAACCCTCCCTCCCCCTACTGTACACGAAAAAACTTGCAGACATTGAACACCCCTTGAAGTTAGAGAAACACCAAATCAAAAGAAGAAACATAATATTTGGAAGCTAACACGATTCTTGGAATTTAGTCAACCCTTACTCTCCCTGAAACTCAAGCTGGAAAGGGAAAAAGCACTTCAAATACTAAGAAGATCAGGTGGTGGCGATTGAGCTTGTGGTGGTTGTTGAGGATGATGATGATGATCTTTAGTTGGTGTATTTGGAGAGTCTAAACCAGTGGATGATTGAGGTGTGGACTCTGTAATGGTTGAGTCTCCTTGCTTCGAGCTTGGTGGTTTAGGGAGCTCCATCAGGATTTGAACCACTTCCCGCATTGTAGGACGCTCCACGGCCTGCTCTTCCACGCACAACATTGCAACATAGAACACATGCATCACTTCGTGTAATGGAACTGATGGAAGTCTTGGGTCTAGAACTTTCAGAACACCTTCCTTGTTGGAGTCTGTCATTTTCCTCACCCATTGAACTATGTCCACGCCGTCTCCAAACTCTCCCACCGGTTTTCGACCAGTAATTAGTTCGAGGAGAACCACACCAAAGCTATATACGTCACTCTTCTCATCAACCTTGAGAGTATAGGCATATTCTGCGCATAATAGGGTCAACTTAGTTACTAGTATAGTAATGTAAAACAAACTAGTTAAGCCCATTTTAGAAACCTTTTGTGATGGGAAAAGCACATCATGAGGTCTACACTGCTTAAGTGGATAACAGCAAAGAATCATTTGGTTCCTGTACTTTCAAAGCTGACTGACACCTAATTTCAATGCCAATCTCGAGAGTGACCGAAAAGAGAAACCAACTGCTAACTACTGATTACAATTTACTATGCCTATGTCATGCTTAAACAGGGATCAAAGTCAAGAAAACGACCAAAGTACAATGAAAATTTGAATCACATGAATGAAAAGATTCCGCACAGCAAATTCATATTATAAGTCAAAGATCGTACAGCAAATTCAACTTGACTTGACATAATTGAAACCAGAACATTATCTACCAAAATAATAATTTCCACAAAACATTAAGTTGGAAGGAACACCAGAGATTAAGAATGTACCTGGAGCTATGTACCCATAAGAACCGGCAATAGCAGACATGCACTCCGAAGTGCCAGAATCTTGTAAGAACTTGGCAAGACCAAAGTCAGCAACATGAGCTTCATAGTTGGTGTCGAGAAGTATGTTGTTTGATTTCACATCACGGTGAACAATTAGAGGCGAGCAATCGTGGTGGAGGTAACAGAGTCCCTTGGCAGCCTCTACAGCTATCTTATACCTTGTGTCCCAGTGTAAATGGCCTCCTTTCTTGCCATGAAGAACCTCCCCTAAGCTCCCATTAGGCATGTACTCATAGACCAACAGGTTTGTCTCGTGATTAGAGCAGAACCCCAATAATCTCACAATATATCGGTGCCGAATCCTTCCCAATGTCTGTATTTCGGCATTAAATCCATGATCATGAGAAGACCCCCGGCTCATCGCCGGTAGCCGTTTGACCGCGACTTGATCACCATTTGGCATAACACCCTTGTAAACAATCCCAGCACCTCCTTTACCAATAATATTATCTTCCTTCAAGCAATCCAGAACATCGTCAACAGTGAAGTCCAAGCGCTGGAAAGCGGTCAATTTCCAAGCGCGAGACTCGCTGGCTTTCTTAAGTGACCTTGCCTTGATTATGGCTGCAACTGCGAATGCTATGGAGCAAACAAGGAGGCCAATAACAAGCAATAGCTTCAAAGAAGCAGAGAGTGGCCCTTTGAGATGCGCTTGGTGGGTTCCATTTGCAACCCCATATTTGCAAGGACCCAAATACGGACCGCAAAGATCAGGATTACCCAAAAACGAAGTATAATTGAAGTAACTAAACTGACCAGTACCGGGAACTAAACCAGAAAGATTGTTGTAAGAGAAATCAACAGGTGTTGCAGTTTATGTAGGCGAGTGTCAGAAGAAAAGATTCGTGGTTCCAGTATCGTATATAAATCATCCTTCGTTTG
>JAOQMM010000173.1:2473808-2486070 GCA_027563515.1 Erythroxylum platyclados | reverse complement strand
CTTTGTTTCTACCTATTTTAAAAAATGAATTAGCAGCATTTAGATTCTAGTGAAAAAGCTTATGCCTTTGTCCATTTTCTGATACTTAAAATTTAAAATATTAGGTGAATATTATAATAATATATTAAAAAGGAAAGTATAAAGTTGAACTTTTTTTATAAACTTTAAAAAAATTACTAATCAAATTTTTAGTTAATTATTTTTGAATTTATGACTTTTATGTTCGAATTAAAATTACAAAGTGAATATTTCTACTAATATGACGTTTGGTCGAGACGACGAGGTCGAGAGATGACACTAATAACAAACTCATGAATAATGAACATATCTTGATAGACTATTTAATCTGATTTTATAAAAGAAAGAAAGATATTAGATTATAAATTGAGTTTTAATAAGAATATCAAATGTTCAAAGAAAAAAAATTGTAAAATCTTACATGAGAAATAATTATTATAATTTTGTATAAAAGATAGAAATGAAAATCTTTATAAACTTGTGAAAAATTAATTAATTATTTTTGAATCTATAATTTTAACTTATAATTAGAGTTATTATTGAGTCAATTTAAATTTAAAGCATAGTTATTGTAAAACAATTAATTAATTATTTTTAAATCCGAATTACAATCTTTATTGAGTTAATTTAAATTTGGAGCACAGTCATTAGAAAAAATTAAGTTAAATTTTAGATTACTTATTTTAGCCTTCATACGTAGAAAACGGTCAGAATTATCAAACAGGCAATGGCATCAAGCTGTCCGAGTTTTTAAGGGTTTATCATGTGCAAGTGACGCAAAGTTCGTCGTCCTCCTCCAAGATTTTTCAATTTGTAGATGATTTATGAGTGTGAAACAAAGGAAAAATATTCGAAACATCATACCGAGCCTTAACTCGGCTCACAGGTCATGTCTAAAACATGGAAACAGTTGGATCACCGACCATTGCATAAGCAAGGACCAAATGGGTCAAAAAGTCTTAAGCATAAGTCCATTTAGTTGGTTAGGAGTGTTCTTCCTTTAAGACCTCCATGTCTCGATGCCTTAAGCACGAAGAAGCTCGATTTTGACCATTCATTTGTAGGAATAGCTCCAATTTCTGTGGAATTTAGATGAGGAGGTTGACGATTCATGACTTTTTTCTTCGTGTTTAGATCTTCATGTCTCAATGCCTTAAGCACGAAGAAGCTTGATTTCGATCATTTATTTGTAGGAATAGCTCCAATTTCTGCGGAATTTAGATGAGGGAGTGGACGATTCATTCTTTGTTGATCGTGCTTAGACCTACAAATGCAGTCCCATTCGGTGGGTTGTTAGGAAAGGAAATGGATTCGTCAAATGTTTTAAAAAATTAATAGTCCAGCTTTTAAACTATTAGATAAAATTCGGCCGATTTAATAATAAAAATTTTAAATCGATTAATTTTTTAATTCAATTTTTAACTTTTTAATTTGATTTAATTTAATAATCTTTATCAAATATTTTATTTAAAAAATGTAATTTTCGAATTATTACATTCATTTAATGATTTATTCATTATGCATTTAGAATACATGTTTCACAAACATACAAAAAAATGAACCAAAATATTAGAAACTATTATATAATTAGAAAGATGGAGAAGAAGAGTAAAGTGAAATTGATACACAAACATAATCCCTAGATTTTGATCTCCAGGGTTTAAAAAACACACCAAACCCCTAAAAGAAGGAAAGCCACTTGCTTGATTCAAAAAAGGGTAAAGAAAGAGCTATTTCTTTTGAAAAGTCTGAAACCCACCCATCTCCCAAAAAAGCTTTAAGACTCATCTTCAACACGTAGGGAAAACTAAACGTGGTCAACGGGTCAACCACGCAAAAAAGATGAACATATCATCGAAAACCCTCTAGGTGCATGAAAATGGAAGCAGCCTCCTAGCAAAAGCGACACATTGCAGGTGGTCCAGAAAAAAAAAATGGTGACAGTCACTGGCAATCTTTCTCTCAGGAGGTCTTGAAAAAAAGGAAGATAAAAAGTAACAGCCTAAAAATTTCTGTCTTCGGTTGAGCGAAATACTACAGTAGAGCCTGTCGTAGGTTTCTGACAAGATCCTTGACTGTGATGGAGGATTTCACATCCATCTGCAAGAAATGAGTTTAAAAGGAAATAGTTGAGGTGGATTGAACCGCGAAACTATACTCTTTTGATGTCTGTGAAATATGTTAAGTTGAAGAAGCGGAATGAATTTGAAAGGAACCCAGAAAGTTCACCTGGGCAATAACAGTAACGTTAATGGTGGAACTTCCAAATGGTAT
Organism: Erythroxylum platyclados; assembly: GCA_027563515.1. Classification (NCBI taxonomy): domain Eukaryota; kingdom Viridiplantae; phylum Streptophyta; class Magnoliopsida; order Malpighiales; family Erythroxylaceae; genus Erythroxylum; species Erythroxylum platyclados. The sequence goes on along the minus strand of JAOQMM010000173.1, from coordinate 2,483,778 downwards.
GACACTGGTGCTTGTAACATTTAGGTGGAACTTTTCTGCTTCGCTTAGAATTTTCAGTAAGCTTCCTTCCTGCTTTTCGCAATGGATTCTTATAAGCACATCACCGTCTGAAACTTTCGCTTCTATCTCAGGCAGGGATTGGATGCAGCAGCCATCAGAGTTCCCTCCAGTTGAAGATGATTCATTGTCAATGTATACTTGAGACTTCTTCACGAAGATTACTGATTCTAATGATTTATTAGTAGCTTGTTCTTCAAGTGTCTTCACAAGTTCTTCAAGATGTTTCAAGTACTTAATAGCGTCTCCAAGAACAGACGCCTTGTCCGTCTGCAAAACCGAAGAATACATGAGAATCTACTTCCTGGGAGAACAGTCAGGTTGGAAAGTTAACCTTTAAGACTTGCATTTATAATTGACACAGCAGAGACTAACTATATTTTAGTGAACTAATGCAAGTTGTGATTAACTTTGTGCCTCATTAATCTACACCAGAGGAATGAAGTAGCAATATAGGTTTAACTTTACATGCAAATTGATAGCTTGACACAACCAAAGTCCTAAGTAAATTGCATCATTTAAATGTAATTGTTATGGGAAAACTATGGAAACAATCGAAGTCTGCAATTATAGTACGTAATTCCTGATGTATTGCCAGCAAAATTCCGGTATTACTTATCAATTCTTCACATAAATCCTTGAAACAAGTAGACAGTTAATTTGTACCTTCTTTAGTCCAGGTACAATAGCTGAAAGAGCAATGAATCGCTGGCTGATCTTCTCACGCCGCTTTCTCTCGGCCATTACATGGTCAAGTGCATGCACAGGAGTCCTACTCATTGCACCAGCTGCCCTTTTGGTACCCTGACCATAGTTTGTGGAACCATTAGAAATCAAAGAGGAGTAGTTCACATCTTCATAGGTTCCAATCTTAGTCTTGGTCCTCGCGTTTGAGTCATGGAAGTATTGAGAAGTAGCCGGAGAGGAACTAGAGTTCTCGAAAGAGATGATCTGAGATGATGAAGAAGTAGAAGACTTGGAAGATATTTGGTCTGTGGTGCAACAGCTCCAGCTGTTGGTCTTTAGCTGTTTCGTAGGCCTCTCAACTTCATTTTCTGAAATCTGAATTGATCCATCGGTGAAGTTTTCTGTGGGTTGGAAGTTGAAATTCTGGCCATCGTTTGCGGAGTAGACGTTCGAATTAAAAGACTGAAAATTGAGATGATCCATTGAGTAATCAAAAGGGCTCATTGAGAAATGATAATCAAAAGCTGCATCTTCCGTTCCCTGTGAATCGAAATTCAAACAAAACATAAATGAAAAATAGACAAAAATTATAACTTGGATGAGAAATTTATAATCTTGTTAACTTGCAGATGATAGTTACCAGTTCAGGCAACCAATTTGCTGATGAAAGTCCCATTAAAGCTACCTTGAATGTTTCTTTGACAGTGGCCTGCAAGAACCTGCTAGAAGAATTAAACCAAGAGGCTGAACTTAGATTTGGAGCACCTGATACTTGTAATTCACTGATCTCAGATCTCAGAATCTTTTATATTCTAACATATTTTCCATATGCTTACGAAAGTAAACCAGAAGGAATCAACAACGTGCAGAAGAAACTTGAACTTGGAGAGGAGAGAAGACCCAGAAAGGTTCTAATCAGTTGACGAGTCCATTACACGAATTCTGCATCAAATTTGTTCTTGATCTTTACATAAAGGCAAAAAGGAAACAAAGAAGACCCACCCAAGAAATTCAAAGAATTTACAGATGCAAAATAACTTCAGGACAACGAAAAGCTTTATTTTCTTGCTATTTCCCCAGATGTTTACTAAAGCTAGACATTCCAGGCTGAAATTATGCTTTGGATCTTGACACAGCTTCACATATAAGTGCCCACATAAACGACATGAACATTTCTGGAGAAAGATAGCTACAGGATGCATGAATCTCCAAGAAGATTGGATTGTTTGCTCAACACAGACACACAGTTCTAAAGGGGTTAGTACTGGAGTTGAAAGCATACCTTCTTCAATGAAGACCAAGAAGATAGGAGAGCTAAGACTTCCCTTTCTGATATATGCCAAAGGATACAACTTTTCAACCATCTTATAGATGAAGGAAGGCAATGGCTTGTCGCTGAACACGGTCTATACAGGCACGTGTGAAAATGGTTCGGTCTCTTCTTGTTCTCGGCTTTGGTCATTTGTTGACCGTGGATTATTCTTTACTCGCCAATTAGGTATAGTACTATAAGTGTACACGGCCACGAGTAATTAAAGTTAAACGTAGGAAATTACAATATTCCATTTACAAAGAGTAAAAAAATAGGGAATTACTATATTGGTATAGTAATAGATCAATTTAGTAAAACAAATTCAGCAAATTATTTTGAATATTGTGACATTCGAACAATTTATTAAATATATTTCAATCATTATTTTGTAATATTATGTATTATAAATTATGAAAATGTACATTTTTATGTTTCCTTATAATATTGTTAATATTAGAATTTAAAGATGCTCAATTAGATTTCACAATTGCATTCTGGATATTATTTTTAGGTGTTTTACAAAATTTAGTGGCAGATAGACTTTTTTAATAACTTTTTTTTGTAATTTAAAATTTTTAAAATTATAAAAATAATTTTTCTTATCAAATAATTTTTCAAATTTTATTGAATGAATATTGAATTAATCTTAAAAAATGTACAAAATTCAAAATATTGAAATTCTTAGAAGATTAACAATTCAATATAATTACGGAGGTATTTGATTAGTTGGTATAAAAAGAAAAGAATAACTAAGGAACAAAAAAAATGGTTAGTATTATATTATAATTAGATGAACAATATTTTTATATCCTCTTTTGCAGTAATACTCCATACCCCCACTATAGTGAAGAATGAAAGTTATATTTATTAGAAGTTATATCTATTTCTATTCCTCAACATATTCATTATAATTTTTATTACCATTCTCTCAAGTGAACCAAATACAACCTAAGTTTCGTGGTTAACTATATATACATATACACATTTTTTTTATAAAATTTGATATTTATTGCTATAAAATGAATATTAATATTTTATTTGTAGTTCGGGATATTCAAAACAATTTTCTTAAAATATATAAAGTTAGAAAATGCACTTTCCTCATAATTTATTAGATTTTACAAATTAATTGAAGAACAAGATGACATGTAACATTAAAGTCAAAAAGGGTTTTGAAAATCCATATAGCTCTTAGCTTGGTAATGTTTCTTTTATAAATATATTATTTTCTTTTTCAATATTACGGTTGAATAATTCATTGTAATTTTATAAATTGGAGTAGAGCTGGCATTATGTAGGAATCGAGGAGCTATAAGTATGGGCCATAGCTAGGCATAATTTATGATAAAGCAATGCTTGAAGTTCTTGATGAGAGAAAAATGGAAACAAGCTGGCACTATTGACAAACCTGCATCACTTAGATGAAGCTAATAATACGTGTTTAGCACAATCTAATCCACCATAGATAGCTATCATTCATGTGGCCTAAGCACGTTTGTTGGCTTTTCTAAATACTGATGTGTGAATCATTTGTTTTGTCTAATAAATCATTATTGTGGCAACACTGTGCTGATATGCAAACTTCATTCATGAAGTTTAATTGCAAGATTGTCTTGTTTTAATTTACGAGAAATTTTACTTTCAAAATGAATAAATTTTTTTGATGAAAGTCTTTATAAATATAAAAAGGATTATTAATTATTTTTTAATTAGTTAATTTTGAGTGTGTGATTCTCTTAAATTTGATAGTATAAAATTGAGACGTCATAAATAGTATTTGAACTAAAATTTAAATATATAGTTCTTTTAAATTTGATAATATGTAATTAAAATATTATAAATGATATTATAATTAGAGCAAAATTTTATTATTACAATGTTAAATCGAGAACAAATCCGTAAATAAATTGTGATTTTTGATAGATTTTTAATTTGAATTGTTGTTCAAAATGGAAAGAGAAGAGATTAAAATTTATTAATTTTAGTTAACTAATTATTTTTAAAATTGTAATTATCCTAAATTCTAATAATTAATTATAATTACTATTAAATCGGTTTAGATCAAATAATTCTAAGTAGTTAGATCCAATCAAGTACATTATTTCTTCTCTTGGACAATGGGGTAGGGCCTCCATGCTCAATAATGAGCTCGTAGTGTCTATAAATTGACAAAAGAACAACATCGCCATCAAAAGTAGGAAAAAGGAGAAAGAAAGGTTACCATAAACAATATACAAAGTATAGAAGAAAACAAGGTTATTATAATATTGCAAGTATGGTGTTGCGGTCAGAGCTCAACATTTACATTAAATGTGCCAAACTGACGAGGATTTATTGGAAGCTCCAGAAAGTTAGGGCACGTGGTGAAAATGACTAATGAGGAACCTGGGCGGAAGCCATCGCAGGTGTGGTGGCCTTTCACTCGGAGATTTTATCTTCGAGTCTAAAATTGGAACCGTACGGTGGACTACCTTGAAAACACGGTTTTTAATGGCGGCTCTGGGACCAATGTTAGTGTTTACGTTGTTGACGACGAAGAATTTGTTGATAGTTGCATTACCATTTTAAGTTGACGTGTATTCGATTTTATAGTTGACCAATTGTGGGAGAACTCATAGTCTGATGGTGGATTTAGGACAAGTTTTACTGGAATTAAATTAATAAAATATTGCATCAAAATAAAAATACAATTTATTAAATACATATTTCAAATTGTAAGGTACTTTATACAATTTAAATTTTTTTAAATATTTCAAAAATTTTAAAGTTTATAAAATACCTTACAAGCTTATATCATCTTGTGGTTTGATTCTTAAATATATGATTTACAATGCGATGATCCTCGAAAGTGCATGTGTTTGATTAAAATTGTGAAAATCAAACACCTTATTTATCCATTTTTAAGTATAGTTATTTTTTCAATGATTAAAAAGATGAACCAGTCTAAAAATATTTAAACCGACTAATTTGTTGTTTTAATTTATTTTAATAATTTTATTAAAAATTGACTAATTTATTATATAATTAATCGATTTTTATAAATTAACTAATTTTTATAAATTATAATAAACTAATTAATTTTTATTTAATAATCTCTTTTTTTCAATTTAACTTTAACATTTTTATGAGTAAAGATAATCTCCTTCTTTAATTCTATTTCTAATTCTTCAATTTTGTTCAATCTTTACTGAATCGTTTTTATGATAGTTTAATTATGAATTACATCTTTAAATCTTAAACTTCTTATCCTCCTGATTTAATTTTCAATTCAATGTTTTAAAAAAATGATTTTTCTTTAAAATATATCTTATATTTTTTTAATAATTAAAATATATCTTATAGATTGTTAAGTTTATCACACTACAAGTCTTCACTTTTCTTTTTTATTTGTTATTTGTTATTCTCGTACTTTAACCTTTTTAATATTTTAATGTAGTATTTTTCATATATTTGGTTCTAAAATCTTTTGAGAGGTGGATTGAATTTTACTTATTGAGATTATTTCCAAAGTTGACTTATTTGGTGAATCCAACTTTTTGGGACAATGTAAGATACTAAATGATATTTATGAGATTATAACCTTTTGACACATTTAAATTACTCGATTTCCCATTATTTTGGACATTGTGTAGCCATCCATGTAAGACTAATATTGGAAATTGGAATGGGAACAAAGAACAAACTATACATTAATAGACTAGAACATACATTGTGGTCGGCAAGAGCACAAAGTAAACACGTACCTTTCACGAAATGTAGAAAATCTACATCGCTTGCCTTCCCATCATTGTCCATCATACACTAACTTTTTCTACAATAAATTTATTAAATGACTTTCTCATACCTTTGGTAAGTTGTTAATAAAATTATTAGAAAAAGGAAATTATTATTTCACGTAGATGTTAAGTTATAATGCCACTACTTTTCAATTACTCTAAATTTGTGTTGGTAATCACTAATCTAGAATTAATTTTAGGTTTTTAAAACATTTTCTTTAAATTCTTATTTCTTGTATTTAACCTAATTTTTTTATTTCGTAATACTTCCTTCAAAGTTATTTGGCTTAAATAATTTCTTAATTAGCCTAATTATTTTTCTACAATATCTTGTTTAATCTATTTTTGTACTTTTCTTTTTTCTAATTTGTGTATCTATTTACTTATCCTATATTTTATTGTTTTTTTGCCTTGTTTTATATTTATTGTGTTATGCATTTTACTACATATTTTTATATTTTATTTATATGTATTATTATTAGTATTATTTTATATATTTTTTATTTATTATGATTATTATTAAATTAGTATTTTATTATTTTATTTTATCTTATCTATAGTATTCTATCTGATAGCTATTGTTGCTGTAGAGATTTTGCCTATAAATTGTATTTATTAGAATGATTTGGAGATAAGTATTCAATTTGCTTGTCCCTACTTATAAATAAAAAAATATGTTCTCTAAATTTAAATTCAAAGTAATTGGATGCGAGATCAATTTGTGGATAATGTTAGAATAAAATAGGCCAATCTGATGATCAAATACAGATATGAATTTAGTTTTATATTTATACGGCCAAAATCCTAATTTTCAAATTTTAATAAATCACATAAAAATGTTTAATATGAGCATGCTTAAAACCTATACGGTTCAACATATTCATGAACCTAAATCCATTACAATTAATTTCTATCTTTATATTTAATTTAATAATTCTAATTTCTTGTGATGAAATTTATAAGCGAATCTTAAGCCGTACGGTCTATGTTCTCACTTGCTACCCAACTGTCAACGTCATTGATGACACCTGAAACAAGTTTAAGCTTTTCTAATCACATGATAAGCGTGATCAGATGGTTGAAATTAATTAATGCCTACAGTTTATTTTAATTGCTTATGAAAAAGTCGGATTTGGGAAGTAGCTCATCGTATTGACTCATCAATCGTAATAGAAACTTAATTATAATGTAATTTCTTGCAACAAACCTTCTTAATATATCCATCTGCTGAGACGGTTGCCCACTTATGGCTAAATTAGCTAATTCTTAAATTTAATAACCCCATTAGGTTTACCTCTGAAAAGCACTGTTTCGTTGCTTATCACATGGTTGCTCAGATCAGCATACCATCACAGTGACGTATTACATATAAGAATTAGGTTTATTGAATGTTCAAGATCAATGTTATTGTATAATTAAAAAGTTGAAGTTATAGTTTTGTCTGCTTTTCCTTCTTATCAAATCAAATACTTCATAATATTGATTAATATTTTAATCATATTATTCATTATTATTTGGTTTCAGTAGTTGGTGCATCAAATTCCAATTAAAGCTACACTTTTTTAATTAAAATTATCTACATAGTTGAGCTGGGGTCTCCAAGGGCTCGTTTAGAACTTAACCATTTTTTTTTAATTTTGTAAACTGGTGAATTTAGAAAGACTAGATCATTATGTCATTAATAGAACAAACACAAATATAGTTTCTGGGAAGTGCAAGTTAAAAGTAAGAAATTAGTTCAATCTATGCCATTTGATGAGAAGATGACCGATAGAAGTTGCAGATATTTTGATTCTAATTATCACTAAATGATACTCAATTCAAGGATATCCTAGTGTAAGACATGGACTAAGTCGTAACTTATAAGTGTGAAATCCTACATCAATTAGAAAGGGGAACGAAGCACGCTTTATAAGGGTGTGGATACATCTTCTTTATGATGCGTTTTAAAACTGTGAGGGGCGAATCCAAAGCAGACAATATCACAAACGGGTCGTGAGCTGAGCTGTTATAATAAGTGAGTAAAGGTTATGTATTGGTGAATCGAGTTTATTAGATGACACATACATACCAATACTGTTTTCCATTCTTTCTATGATTGCTATTAATTAAGAAGACATTACCTCACATATGGTAAGAAATTGTGGAAAGTTTTTTATTTTTCACATGTTTTTATGTTATGAAATATAACGTGAGCAGACATTTTAATGAGGGAGCAAGTCAAAAGCATATACACTTTTTTTGTTCTGATTTCTGATGCGTTATCTATGCTTTAAATGGTCAAACAAAAATTTGCTAATTTGTCAACACGATAGAGAACTTCTAGAATGCTACACGGTTTGATATATCTGTAAAGGTAGATGCGAATCCCGAGAATAGGAAGTGTCTATTATTGTGAAGGAAAGCCATAAAACGAACATAATTCAACTCTTAACAAGTGGTGTAGTGGAGGATTTTGAATTAGAATAGGAATCTTAGACTTGAAGTGATCTACAAAATAATAGCAACTGGTTCTTTGCTAGTTGCAGACATTTAATGGATTTGAAGTTGCAACATGTACTGAGTGTTAGAAAAGCTTTTTGGACCTTTAATGTATCTTCTTCAAGCTCTTACCATGATCTTTGTCTTAAGATCTAATAGATTAGCAAGAGATCACATACGGCCTTCCATTTGTTGGCATAGATCATGTTTGATTCTAAGCTCCCCAGATCCAAGATCGTGGGAAGTTGATTAAGCCTCGTGCGCACAATTAATTTGGAGCAGACCATGTCCCATGTCATTAGGACAAATCTATGTTGAGTTTTCGCGTATCTAATCTTCGAAAAATAATAAGGATAACAATCTTAGCTAATAAGTTCTGATAAGCAGGAAGTGTAGCTAAAAATTAAGAGTTGTTATGGGGTCTAGAAATTTTATAACCCATAAGTCCATTCGACGGTTCTAGCAATTAGCTAACATCTACCACGAATTTAAGAAAAGGATAAGTAGGGGATTAAAGATGTGATTAAAAAGCATCTTAAGCACAAAAAGAAACAAATTAAAGTGATAAAAAGTCATTCTTCATTCTTTAAAATAATGAGTTAGAATCACAATGTGCTTAAGATAAAAAAAATTATAATTTTGAGTGAAATCTTAAAAAAAAGCTAATAATCTTTTCAAAAATTAGAAATTTGTCACATTAAGTAAAAAAAAAAAAAATTGTTTTCCAGTATATGTTATCCTATATGTAAAACACTTAAAGTTTTCCACTGATCAATCTTTGGGATGGAATTAACAGATAACTTCGTAAATTTAAAAGCGTACATATAAACATATCCCTCATCATACGTATTTATCAAGATTTAAATTGTGATTACTTTGATCAATTTGATCACTAAGCTAAACCCGTAATAGTACTCCATTGGAAATTCTCGGATTAGCCTAGATTGCACTTCAACTGAAATCAGAAGGATTCAGAAAATCGGGAGTATGGCATCTCTCATGTTCCCATTATAGAACATTCTGATAATAATTGGTCAGAGTTCTAGAGTTGCTTTAGTTAGCAAAAGGTGATCACGTTTAGGTCTTCGAAGATTTGTCTTTGATTAGTGTGGTTGATTTCCTAAATCCATGTTCTATCCCACTTTCCTTATCTTTTTTTTCAATTGTCCTACTTTTTCTATTTTTGAAGTTTGGATTTATTTCTTCGATACTCATTATTAGATCATAGACTTGTTCATACACAATCATGCATAGTAATACAAAATCCTTATTAGAGTCAAAATTTTTTATTTTGTTGGTAATTTGAAGTGTAAAAGCCATGTTTGGTTATTACTTTAAAATAGAACACTAGTGACTTAGGGGGTGCTTGTTTGGGGTATGGGAATGGGGGAATGAGAATGGAATGAAAAGAGGTGGTTGGTTGAAGGGTTTGATTGACCATTGAAATTTTTGATACCTAAGAATGAGGTAATGCTCCATTCCTCCCAAATGTGGGAGGAATGGAATTTATTCTTCTCCATTTGTTCTTTTTTTAATTTTTTAATTAATTAATTAATTAAAATATAATTAACACCTATAAAAAATATAATTAATTTATTAATTAAAATATAATTAATTGGTTAATTAAAATATAATCAAATGATTAATTAAAATATAA
>JAOQMM010000173.1:2441789-2453489 GCA_027563515.1 Erythroxylum platyclados | reverse complement strand
TTAGGATTCTATTCATGTTTATATATCAGTAGTGACTTTATTTACCATAACATCAACAATATTATGAAAATTATAAACTCAGTAATATATAACCTTACTCTTAATTAATAGAAAGACTGTTTCTAAAATATAAATAAATATGCATAAATAAAGATATAAAAATATGTAATGTTATACATTATATAGCGCATATAGAACAAGGCAAAAATTAACATTAAAAGATATGGTAAATAAATAAATATAAAAAAGACAGGTACAGAAATAAATCAAATCAGTTATTACAAAAAAAAAATAATTAAGCTAAGTAAGAAACTATTAATACTAAATAACTAAGATAGAAGTGCAACATAATCAAAATATTAAGGTTAACTATAAAATGAAAATTGCCACAAACCAAATCAAGTCAAAACAATATAATTTTATAAAAATTTAACAAAACAACTTTCTTTTGATTAACGAGTAAAAAACTAATTAATCAAAAGACATCATTTTTATTATCCATCCACAAAAAAGATATTGTTTACACATAGTCTGAACCTACAGGCCGGAAATATATTGGGCCTGGGCCCTGTAGCCATCATCAACTTTGGTCCTTAAAACACATCAAGTTAAGTCCTAGCTTCTTAGATCAGATGCCTTGCCATGCTATTCTTGCATTATCACGCCTTCCATGCAATTATTTGCTCTCATAACACACAGGTACTTGAACTGCTAATTAAATAAAGGCTTGAAGAAAAGAGATATGCCCAAGATGGCTCTTAAATAAGGCATTTGGATAAAAACACCCCATCATTGATCACATCAGAATTACCCCTCATACCAACCTTCATTACACCACAATGACATCAAAAGCATCTTTAAATACTGAGTTCATACAGATCTAAAAGTTTCTCGACACATTACCTGAAAGATGTAGCTAATCAACAATAAACTGAAGCCACAAGCAAGTTAAGAATCATACTGCACAAACAGGGGCATCTGTTTGGGGAATTGCAGAAGCTTCAGCTTAAAAAATAATCAGTCTTTATCTTCCATCCCTAGTTATGCACAAGTGTTAGCCGTATTGCATAACTGCAACTGAAGAAACAGATCAATCCTTTTCCTGAGTCCAGATCTTCACCGTCAAGTCATTGCCAAGTGCACCGGAAGCAATAATGTTCTGTGTAGGGTGGGATGCTACTGATATAACTGTATCGGTGTGGCCCTCTAGTTTCTGAACGATTTTTCTACTTTGAAGTTCCCATAAGTACACACAATTATCCTCAGAACCACTAACAATGTACTTCCCATTTGTTGTCGAAAAGGTGGATGAAATGCAAAATTTCGAATTGGAATGACCAGTGTATGTCTTCAAAAATTTCCCAGTGGAAATATTCCATAACCTCTGCAATCACAACATAATAACTCCAGATGAGACCAGCAAGATAATAGAGAAAACAAAACCACAAGCAACGGGAAACTGAAAGGTTCAAGGGACCAAAATTTAATGAAAAATATTCAACCATTGAACTTCGAAATTCAGATCTCTATCCATGTACAGGCATTAAGTTCATAAAAGGTCTCTGTAATCTCAATAAACCCCAGAAGATCAAATAGATCAAGTGCTTCGTGCAACATATTAACATACTGGAGAACCCACAGAGAATGTAGACTGTAGAATCGTAATGACAATCTCTAAACTTGAGAGTAGAGGACCGGATAAGCTAATAATAGATGTTGTAGGCACACTGCATGTCTCCAAGAATTCAATATGAAATGCAAAAAGCTAAGTGGGGGAGAGGAACAACAAAAGACCGTACAAGTCACCAGATAAAATTAGGAAGTAATGCTACAAGAGTATCAATGCTTATATGGTATGAGGAAACATTGGGAAAGAACCATTAATACAAGTTACTGAAATGTACTGTTGTGAAGAATGCTGCTGCTAACATATCAGAGATCATAATCCATCAAATTTTAGCAGGTTCTTCCTACAAGTAGCTGATAAAGATCAAAACTTTTCCAAAGTATATGCAGTAGAGCTCATAAACATTGATAAAGATTAAAGCTTTTTGCTTACCAAAGTATTATCCAAGGTCCCAACAAGAATGAACTTGCCGTTAGGCGAAAACTTAACAAAAGACACCGGGGGATTCTCGTCATCAATCAAGGTCTTCATACAATGCCCAGTTCCCGCATCCCAAATCCTACACAGACCATCATAACTGCTCGAAACAATCAACGACCCATCTCTATTGAAGTCCACCGCCGTTACAGGGTCGGAATGCGCGGGAAGCACCTTCAAGCACTTCCCGCTCCTGACATCCCAAATCCTGACAGTCTCATCAAACGAACCCGAAACGATCATGTTAGATTGCGGGTTGAAATTGACGCAGAACACGTAGTTAGTGTGGCCATGGAGGGTTTTGATTAGTGAACCGGTAGAGACATCCCAGAGGCGGATTGTCTTGTCGTCGGAGGCGGATACGAGGAAGCGGGAGTCGGAGGAGAAGGCGAGGTCGGAGACGCCCTGGTCGTGGCCATGAAATTCGTGGATGGGAGTAAACGGAGAGGAAGGAGGATTGGAGGGAGAGAGGGAGTAGATTTTGAGGGTTTTGTCGGCGGAGGAGGAGGCCAGGAGGCGACCGTCGGAAGAGAATTTGACAGCGGAGATAGGGCGTTTGTGGCCGGTTAGGGTTTGGGTGAGGGAGTAGGGTTTGAATGTGGGGTCGGCTGGGTGGTGGTTGTCGTCGGAGGAGGGGGATTTGCGCTTTAGGGTTTGCGGCGACGACATCGTATTTGGTGTTGCCTTTCTCGGGCGAGAGTCGTAGGGGTTTATACGTGGGGTTTAGCCACTACCTCAGACCACTAAGCTCCGATACTCTCTAGATTCCTTGTCTGTTCCCAAACTCCATTTCAATCTAATTGAAGCAAAGATAACTTTTTGATTATATTTCCATTACAAATTCAATTATAGTCTTAATATTAGATTTATAATCAACTTAAATAAGTAATTTTTATAAAAAATCATTCTTAATTCAAATTAGAGAGATTCAAATATAATTATCTTTTAAAATTTAATTCTTCCTTAATGCATTACAAAAATTATTTTAAACTATGCTTGTAATTTTAAATATTCATTTAATACATATCTAATTATTAATATTAGCAATTTAAGTCAATAGGCTAACTGATAAAGTATTAAGTCAAATTCGTGTTTGAGAGAATCAAAATAAAATTAATCCAACTGAAATATTTTTATTAGTATTTAAATCGAAAGATTAATTAATTAAAACGTCATTTTTGAATTTCAAACTGAGCAAAAAAATTTCTTACCCTAAGTACAATGTCTCAGCTTGTATCTGTACTCAGCCTCAAGTCCCATGCCATTAACAAAGAAGAATTCTGGTACAGTCTACAATGCTGGAATAGTGGAATGTTTGCACTACTAATTACAGGCTAAAAGCAAACCTCCCAAGCTTCCTATTTAAAAAAACGAAAGAATGACCTTTACATGGATACTCCTTGTCAGAATAAAAGATTTTTTATTCAGATATTTACAATTGGCCATTATACAATCAGAAGCTAGAAAAAGAGGAAAAAGCTATCTCCAGCTAGTAGGCTATACAAAAGATGGAGAGACGAGCTTTGGCTTTAGAAATGTGGATTGGCAGTAGTTAATGAAGTAATGTGTTATGGATTGGTGGAGTTAGATGGCTCTGTGCGATGAAAAATATGGTACAAGTTGCACATACCAGAGCTATGCTTATCATTTGTATCCGAATTTACCCTGGGGTATTGAATCATGACCCGTCATCGGTCCTTTGTGGATGTCTTGGGGGCCATTTATACCGAGATATGGAACTCCATATGCATGTTGCTTTGGAGGACAGGTCCACGCATCCTGTGTGAGGATAATCAGAGATAATATTGGATCGATATGTGATCATTAGAATAGTAGGACCGTGTAAAAAGCAATTTTAAACCCTGAGAAGTACCACAAAGACACAGGAGCTAAAGGTATGATAGTGAGTGACAATGGTCGTACCTTATGCTGTTGGCTGAATTCACGTGTTATGGGTGAAGCTGATGAGCAGTTTTCGTTAAAAGGTGAAAGCCAAGTTCCCATCTCTGGACATGAACCGCGCATATCGTGGACATGCCTCTCTGGGGTGCCAGACCAGGAACCTGGCCTACAACTAAGCCCATGGTCACTACCCTTTCTCAAATCAAAATATGCAGGAAGGGGTGAATTATGAGACAGCACGTAGTATGAACTTTGGTGCTCTTCCCTGCAAAAAGTACGATTTGGATCCCATGGTCCTGTGTAAAATGACCTTGAACCAAAATCTCGATGGTGCTGGTAGACGCAAGATCTGGAAATGGTTTGACCATATACTAAGGGTGCATATCTACCAGAAGAAAAATTTGGTGATTGTTTCATATTCAATGCCCCCAAATTATGCGTCTTAAATCCCATATCTTCAATTATTATTCCCTGCTTAGCTGCTAGGTCCAACAATTGTTTTTCATCAAGCCCCAGTCCCATAAGCAAGCTCCAAAGATTTCTTTGTGCCTCTTGTTGATCGTGGATAATTTGATCCCTCATTGCCATTTGAAACTGAAGCTCAGTATTAGCCATTCCCTGTATACAAAGCAACGATAACTCTTAACAGATAATTATGAGATGATTGATGCATTCTTAATCTTCATTCCTATTGTTGTTCCTAGAGAGAAACAACGCCCATCATTATAATTGTTGTTTTCAGGAAACCAACATAGCACAACGTAGAAAGACTACTTGATAAGGATATTAGTGATCTTTAGCTAATTGCTACAAGTGCTGAAGAAACATCAGATATAAATATATACAAAGCCATCCAGGTTGTTAAATGCATATGGTAGGCAATATTTGTAATGGTAATAGTACTATATCTCAGTAAAATCATCCATAAATATACCCACCAGAAGCCTGTACTGACTTAGAATCCGCAGATAGGTTTTGTTGCCATTGTTACTGATGGCTTCCTCAATCATATCTTGAAGTTTGCAGCGATTCTTTTCATTAAGTTCAATCTCCTACAAAACATGTTATAAAGTTGGTGACATGATCAAAATCCAAGAATATTAACAATTCACATCAATCCAGTACGAGCAGAGACTTCACATTTTGATAATTCACACCAGCCTCATCATTATCACGAATGTTATCAAGAATGACTTGTCGTCTTGCCCTCAAGGCCTCAACAATTGCTCCTTCCTTTTCAATAGCCTGTAACAGAAAATGAGAAGAACATCAACAACTCATAGAACCACTAAAGCCTACAACTGCTCCTCCCTATATAACAGTCTTCGGTTATATACACATGACTACATGCACATTGTAGTCCATATAACAGTCATCGGCGATATACACAAAGGAGAAGAACATCAATGGTTGAAATAGTTCACAGAACCATTAAAGCCTAGAACTGCTCTTCCCTATACAATCTTTTTAGGTTCTGATTGTATTATATACACATGATTACAGGCACAAGCACATGCTTTAGATAATTTTGTTTGAGTTGGCTTCATCTCCAAACAAGTAGGACAAGGCAGCAATATCAGGTTTTCTTCATTCAGCTCTTTTTTATATGATATTCTTTCCATTTGAACAAAAATAGAAACATACATCAAATACAAATTGTAGATCATTCGCATGCATGGACATTCTAGTTAATTTGCAAAATACTGAGACTTCAGCACCTGTTGCTTTGCAATTGCATCATCAAGATGTTGGAGTTCATAACGATTACGAATATTAGTTTCCTCAAGTTCAAATAAAGCTTTCTGCAAGTTTATCCGTTCTTGAACATTTTCGCTAGTTTCACGGCTTAAAATATCCAACCAGGATAGTTCATCATCTACAGCTTTTTCAGTTGGCTTGACACTCAGCTGAGACTCCTTCTCAGCTAGCTCCGTTCTCAGGCGGCAAACCTCAATCTGCCCAATCAAGCATTTTAAGTTCCAATTTCAAGAATACTGGCTTCAACAAACAGTTTAATACAAAAAAACAAAAAAACTGCTTGCCTGAAGGCTGTCAATCATCCTCTGGTAATCCGATACATGAGTATCAATTGTGCCGACATTTTTCTGCAAAAGTGACAACAAAAAGAGTTACGAAATTTATGAACACCTAATAACAACCAATATCTGTTCTAAAGATCTATAAGCAAAATTCATGACTAACTTACCTGTATATGTGTCTTTATTTCCTTTGCTCGGTCAGCATATTTCAAGGTATTAAGGGTATGATGATACTGACTGTCTGCTGGAGATATCGTAGCGACCATGACAGTTTGAGAATTACCACTCAGACCATCTTTCAGTATTCGAGTCAGTTTGCTGCAAGATACTGAAATTAGTTGATTACAAGGAAGGGGAGGTTACTACTGTAACATAATTTGCTCAAAAACAAAAAATATTGTTCTTTAAAAAAAAATACCTATTACGGTAAGGGACATAAGCAAGACCCTTCTTTTGTTGTTTTCCAAGGGCATTAATGCAGTTTGCTAATGCAAGAAGGGATCTGTTAATATTAGCTCCATCCCTTAGCTTTTGTCCTCCAATGTTTGTTTCAGAAGCTCGTTCACTGCCAGCAAGATCAACAAGTGCAAGTTTTCCTCGCATGACCTGATCACGGTACTTGTTTCTCTGTTTTCTTTTCACAGTAATTTCCAGAACAGCATGTGATCTGTTCCATGAAAAAATGTTTTTCCGAGTCATTGTGAAATTGGCATAACAGATAAAGTGAAAAATATTCTGTGTCCTCTTTTCAAAATAATTCCCAAAACAGCATGTGATCTGTTCCATGAGCAAATGTTTTTTTCTGAGCCATTGCAAAAACGGCATAGCCGAGAAAGTGAAAATAATTGCACAATGTCCAATCCTTCACAGTATAGCTGTATGGATGTAATGTTAAGATACATTATGCAATTTAATGATGAATTAGCAAACTTTGACTTTTGTTAGTACTTACTCTTTAAATGTACAGTTACAAGAAAAATCAGAGTAGAAATTCAAAAGATTCGAGAATGATGGGTTTCCATCAATCTTACACACCAGATGAACAAATTCATATAAATGCAGTGCAACCTTCCAGCCACTGGTTGAACAAATAAATCATCTCAAAATGTTTATTTACGAACCTAGATGATGTTGCATTAGCTTCTGTGCTTTCTGTTTTTCTACGACTATTCCCCAAATTCAACAATTCAAGAATCTTATCAGCTGAATGGACCTGAAACAAAGCCGAAAATCAGCAGTGATAAGCGGCTCACTATAGCAAGTATTGATTCAAATTCAACAGAGAATTGGAAAAGAAAAAGAAAAAGAAGTTAGTTTAAAGAAAAAATATGCACAAAATGCATGAAATAAACATAACAATTCAGAACAGATTGTAATATAAATCAAAGTGATTTACAAGCATTTAAAGCATGTTATCATTAATTGTAGTGTATGGTTATCTGCCACATAAGATATATGAGGTAGAAAAGGCAATATGAGTAATGGACTGTTGCTACAAAGTCCGAGTGAAGTTACTTCATAAACTGGAGCTTATACTAAGTTTAAATGATATTATACAATGAGGACATCGATAAATTTCACTTTAGTAAAATCATAAAAATGTATTGAGTTTCATTGACTTCAGGTAAGATTTCCAGTTTCTTAAAATCATTAAAAATTTTTGTTCTCCCAGTTCTAAAGTATACATCCAAGTTCTAGTTAGTCAATTACGGGCAAATTGGGTGAGTCAGAAAAAGAATAAAAAGAATTCATCAGTTTGACAACCAGTAAGAACAAAAAAAAGAAGAGGAGGATTGACCTTAATGCATCTCAGGCCAGCAACTACTATTCCTTGCTCTGGATCTTCTCGAAGTTCCAAATGTCCTGATGATTTCTCGAGCAAATCATAGATAACCTAAATCCATTGAAAAATTAATTGTTGATAAGTTCATAACAAGAGAGAATGATAAGAAATCTAAAATTTCCAAATAAAGGAAGCACCTACCTCATTATAGACCTCAAGATAGGAACATGAAACTTCAAATTCATCAGAACTCTTGTCCTTTTTTATAAGATGAAAAATTGTGTTCAAACTGAGAACCATAAGTCCAGGGTCATCCTTGGTCCCCACCATTGTGTATGTTTTACCACTGCAAATGTTTCCAGAAAAAATGAAAAATGGAATGGTAAAGAAGGGGGGATGAAGAGAGACAGAGATTGTAAGGGGCGTAGATTTTGACGACAGAAAAAAATCATCATAGTTCACGACAAGTGAGCTTGTCATTATGATAAGAAAATGAGTTCAAAACGAAGAGTTTCATCATTTACCTTAACAGGCATAGAAAAATTAAATATTTATTCCTTGTCCCTAACAAGTTCAAATTTTGGTAATTTTGAGTATCAAGCAACATTCCAAAGTATCCATTTATTTGAGATCTATAGATTAAAAACTGCTACCCTGCATTTATCGTGAATAACTGATGTTCAATCAGAAGAATTTGGTATAGGCATATATTTACATAACCATAACAATAAAAACTAAAACAAAATTAAGAGGCAATATAGATTAGTTTTTACTTCTTCTTACTGGATCTGTATGTCACCCTTAAGGCTCAAAAGAAAGCAAAAAGGATAAGAAGAATAGTACAGAGACAATAAAACTGATTTTTGTTTCAAGTACCTTCCAGTAGAACCATATGCAAACACAGTCGCATTTAGACCTTGAACAACCCCAGAGATCACAGAACAAATGCATCTCTTATAAACCTCCTGGTAACAACGAAATCAAGTAAGAAAACAAAAAACGATACTGTCAATCTTCTAAATACATGCATACACACAGACAAATCGCTCATCACCAAATGTCACACACCAAATTTGAACAGCGGGGACCAAACGCATGATCGAAACAATATCTCTTCTCTTTACTACGATTCTGTATTCTGTCAAGGTAGCACTTTGACTGGTCAGGATCCAGTACAAGCACCTCCTGACAATCATTCAATTCAAAAAGAACAATCAAAACACAAATTATAATGAACAGAACATATAAAAAAAGGCAAATTCAACACATCTTATACCTTATTGGCGGTAACACGAACAATATTTCGCCCGGTTTCTCTCTCCGATAACGGTCTACATTTCACTGCTACCTGTAAAAATCATAGGAGATTTTCCTAAATATACGAGCGTGTATATATATATATATATATATATAGAGAGAGAGAGAGAGAGAGAGAGAGGCAGTAACCGTAAGAGTTGTGGTTTTCTTGGAGGCAGGAGCTCTGATACTAGGCATTGTTCATCAACATCAATCTTGAAGAAGATTGATTCTTAAAGGGAAAAAAAAAACTGAATCGGAGAAGAAAATGCGAGTGAGCTTAAAGGAGTATATACTGTAGAGTCCTACAAGCAAACAAGTGAATGTGCATTTTCTATGTATCCAAACAACAACAAAAAGGAAAAGGGAGAGATTTAGGACGCGTTTAGGTAACGAAAATCAGAGAATAGAAAAAGAAAGACCGAGGGGAGAACAGGATTCGGTGGTTGGTGGTGTATGGTAAACTAGCTGTAGAGAAATAATGAAATAGAACAACAACGGAAGACATACAGAGCAGAGACAGAGAGAGAGTTTTTGTATGTACTTGAGAAGGAGAAGGAGAAGGAGAGGGAGGAGGAGGGAGAGCTGTGGGGAAATCGTGACCGTTGGATTGTTTTTGTGTAGAGAGGGAAGCGAAGGTGTTTGTTTTAACCTTTTTGTTTATTTATTTTGAAATGGGGTTGAAAAAGAAAGTGTTAGTTAACAACCAAACCATTGATTCTGCTTGTTGACGCGGTTGTGTCATTATTTGTTTATTTGTCTTTTTAAATTATATTGGTTAAGAGGTTACGTCAGTTATAATTCAACTTTTTTAAATTTTTAAATCATAAATTATACTTTTCTTATGTGAATTTAAATAAATTATTGATTTAATAATTTAAAAATAGATGGATGCGTTAATCACCTATGGTTAGAGAAGAAGCATCATCAAATATAAATGAAAATGAAACGTAAAAATTGACTTGAGCTAAATCTAATCAAGTTTCAAACTTTGGTAATCAAATTTAAATCATTGATTATGAAATTTAAATCCAAGTATTAATGGTTCTAATTAAGAGCTTTTAAATACTCTAAGAAGATCATAGAAATCTGACAATGAGATTGAATGTTGTCAGATCGAAGACCATAAAACTGTAAGATCACGTATTTTAAATACCACATGTTCTTTTTTATTTTTGATTGTCTTTCATAAGTGCTCCATGTCTAGAAGCCCCGCCTAGCTATCAACATAAATATACACGCTGGTCTGGAAGAACTTTATTTTATTTATTCATACTAATTAAATATTATTTATATAATAATTTAATTTTGTTTCTAAATTTAAATTAAATTAATTAAATCTTATATAATTATTTTAAATTATTATTTTAAGTTAAATTTTAATTAATTTTAGTAAGATTTAAGAGTTGAGTTGAGCTATATATTAGAGATATTTTATTAGTAATATTTATATTTAACTGAAATTTAAAATAAGAAGATTTTTAAAAATTAAAAATTATTAAAAAAATTCTAGAATTTTAAAAATTAGGAAACTTTTTATTAGATTATATAATAAGATAATTAAAGTCTTAATTTTAATATATATTAATGATGTTAAACAAAAAAAGAATAAAAGAGGACAAGGAAAGACACATCTCCACGTCCATTCCCAGCGACGACGTGACATATTCAATGGATTAAGGCATTCCAATTAAAGCTACAGACGTTATTATTTTTATTATTATATAAAAGGATATATATATATATATATATATATATATGTGTGTGTATATATTTAGATATAAGGTTGGTGGTCTGCATTAATTGAGAAATTTATGATTATACCAAGCGACAAGGGCATTGACTGTTCATTGGTTGTTATTAGTTGCCTCCCTTGTATGTCAGTTACTCAGTTCACGTGGTCCTTTTCTTTCTTTAGTTTATTTATATATTGTTTCCGTTTTAATTAATTTTAATAATAAGACTGTGTATTATTGAACCTCCATAAATTTCGTGTTTTAGAAAATTTTCTATTAAGTGTTGTTGTTATTGTTGTTCGAATAGCTTCAACGATAAAGATTTTAAATTGGTAAATTTTTCAGATCAGTTTATTTTAATATGTTTTATTAAAAATTAATTGATTTATTAATTAATTAACTAATTTTTATAAATTAATTAAATTTCATAAAATAAAATAAAGTAGCTAATTTTTATTAACATTTTTTAATTAAATTTCAACTCTTTTATTGACAAAGAACAGTCTCAATTTTTAATCTTTTATCAAATTCTTCAATTATGTTCAATATTTACTGTACATCAATTTTATAACAGTCAAACACAAATTAAGCTTTTTATCTTATCGATTTAATTTTTAATATAGTTTTTAAAACATTAATTAATTTTATTTTTTTTCTTATAAGAAATAATATCAAAGATTACAAAAATAATTCTTTGAATATAATGATAATTTAATTCTTTCAACCCTATTAAATTCGATTTGTATGAGGCGTGAGATAGTAATTTAGTTACACTTGAATTCAGCATGATTGATTTTGAATTTCAAAAGTCGGTTTAAACGAGTTCAGATTATCTGTTCT
>JAOQMM010000173.1:2428850-2441689 GCA_027563515.1 Erythroxylum platyclados | reverse complement strand
TTTAGTTACACTTGAATTCAGCATGATTGATTTTGAATTTCAAAAGTCGGTTTAAACGAGTTCAGATTATCTGTTCTCGTTACTTTGTGCTTATCTTATTCTATAAGTATCCCTCCATTTAATTTTTGTATGTCTCATTTATTGTATGGATAGATACTCATAAAACAGACCAAAATTTGATTAAAATAAAATCATTTTATTAAATTATCCGAGCCCGATCAAACCTCCAACCCAAGAAAAAAGCAGAACAAAATCAACCCATAGTCATCTATAGCAGCAGACTGACACAATTAATCTATACAGCTCATACGAACCTCATCAGGCAAAAAGGAAATTGCAGATTTTAATCTCAACTTTTGCCATGTCTTCATTAATATTTGCAAAGGTTCACGAGTACCTCCAACTGGTAACTGTAAATCAAAGAGTTGGACACAAGAGAATGATACATATCCAACTAAGGTTCACTGACAAGTTTTCACGTTAAAACCATGTCTTCTCTTCAATCATTGGAAACGTGAGTACAAGTAGATCTTTCTGTATTCACAAATGAGGACAGTTTTGCTACATACATTATCTTATGGAACACTATACACAAAGGGTATTGAAATAACTGCAATAAAGGCCCTATTTTGGTTGAAGAATGCAAGTGTTGAGCAACTTTCTGCGGGTGTAAGCTGATGATCATGGTTCACATCTCATACCTGTTCCTAACCAAGCAATGGCTCCATGTCGGTCTTGACAGGTGTAGATGTTTGATTTTCATTATCGTCGTACATATCTACGCTCTTGATAAAGATCCCTGGACCAAGTTAACAAGCAAAGCGAAAGACGCTTCAATTCCAAGATATGGTATATTTTTCCGGATAAGCAGAAAGGAGATACTGACAAGAAATGCATTCGTATAGTAGCCATTAACTTACCTATAAGCCATATTCCAGCCGCGATGAATAATACTGCTGTTAGAGCAAGTGCTGTTACCCTCCAGTTGTTCACATGATCCTGTGAATGAAACCCATCAAACTCGTAACGAGGCTCTTCGAGATCCATTAGAAAGTACATTTAGTAAGAACCTAGGTTAAGCACAATATGATGATATAAAAGAATCAAGAGTCCGTCCAGTGCAAGGCCAATGTGCCTTAAAATCGTCATGTATTGTCATTGCTCATAAGAATTAAAGGAAAAGAACGAATCAAACCTCACAAAAAGCAAAACTATGGATTAGTTCATCAGGATGAGAATATTACTACTAAAAAGAATGATACATATGCCAAAATTTTCTCATGCACTGTCATGTACATGAACTAGCAGTCTAAGAATACTCGGATTTCCTGAAATTTTCAGAATAGAACTTTAAAGCACACCTGGAGGACCCCAACTAGCGGAGAGGAAGGCACATCACCAAAGATATGAATTGATACAGTTGAGATAGCCATAGATAATGGTCTCAGACTAGGCTTGACACAGTGAAGAGACACATAATTTACTGGAGCCTGCAGAAGAAATTTGCAATGATATCTGTTAGCATTTTAAAGAAAATGCAACAGGAAGATGTTCTTCTAAGTATTTCTATGTATATCCATACATATAAGCATATCATTAATTTGTTTCTGATTGACAAGCTGAGGTCCGAACAAGTGAATGTGATCAAGCAAATAATAACACCAATGAACAAAACAGATGTAATTGTTGTTCCATGAGAAAGTGCAAATAATCTCTATAAGCACAATATCTTTTGGGGAATATATTTCACCCAACTGGAATTTGAAGTTACCTGTGTAGCAAACACTAGTATCTCACCCACCGAGAAAAGGACAATGAAGCCAATCAAACTCTTTAGACAGAACGCACTAAAGCAGAATATTGCACCCAATAACGTTGCTGCCGAAAGAAGCTGTGACAAAGGCAGAAATACAACATTAAGCAGCATTTACAACAAAACATTGCCGTGGAAATCCACGAAGAAAATACTTGTTCTGCAATAGACAACAAATGAAAAAATGAATATCTCTGCTAAGAGAGGTTCAGCATGATACAAAGGGAAGGGAGTGTTTTCGATATTTCCTCCAAAGTATCCCATATAAGACATGAATGAAGTTTTAAATTATAACTTAAGAATGCATAAATTCAACTCGGAATAAAAACACTGGAATTAGTAATTCAAATTACTCTTAAAACTATGAAAATAAACAGGAGGCATGGACCACACCACTATCTTCTTCACTTGGGACTCTTCCTAAAAGAGTAAGAGAGAGAAAGAAAGGTGGAATATGAAAGCATATTAGTCCTCAAAAGAAGAAAAAGATGCCCTCAAAATCCCATGATTTCAGAGACCCAAAGTAAGATGACAATGTAAAACGAAATCTCGTAACATGTCGCATAACTTACCTTGAAGGCATTAGAGATTGTAGCAGTCATGCGATCAAGCACAAACCCTCCTGCCAATGTTCCAAAGATCCCACATACAATTGTGATTCCTCCAAACAACATATCTGCATTACTCTGTCAAAAACCTCAAGATTAGCCATTATCACCATCATCTCAAAGAAGTGAAGAACCAATCAATAAACAGTGACAAAGACAAGAAATAAATAAGTGGAAACAGCATATAATATATCCTCACAAGAAGGCATTCAATTAAAACAGAAAAAAGAAAAAGAAATCGCATACCATCTGATAAATGTTATAACCAGCTTTTGGTCCCCAGTATGAATATGCTCCAATAACAAAGTTGTATGCTATGTAACCTGAGAAACAATGTAGTAGTAGATATCCTGAATATGACCACTGCCTATAATATCTTTATGGAACAATAAAAGGACAACTTAGCACATTTATTCTCTGGCATGAATTCATAATGAACAAGAAAATGTGAGAAGATAACAAG
This sequence comes from Erythroxylum platyclados, assembly GCA_027563515.1. NCBI lineage: Eukaryota > Viridiplantae > Streptophyta > Magnoliopsida > Malpighiales > Erythroxylaceae > Erythroxylum > Erythroxylum platyclados. The sequence continues at coordinate 2,438,805 of JAOQMM010000173.1, read as the reverse complement.
CTAATGATCAGTTATGTGATATTTAGAGGATATTTAGTTACAATACATGACGAAGGAGGAGCTACAGAGTGAGCATAATACCCAGCATATTTACAACATAGACTTTATCAAGAAGAAGCACTTTCATATCCTTAGAGAAGTGTGATAGCTGATCCAACAATCTGGGAATACCCTTAAACCTGCCATGGAGAAAGCAAAATCGCAGAGATTAAGTCAAATTAAAGATCATATCATTCGTAATCTCATGTATGCACTCATTGTTATCACCTGCCAAATTGTTCAAATCCCAAGGAATAAGAAACCACAAAGCGCTGCTTTGACAATTAAAATTTTCCAAAAAAATTTGCAATTATAGAAAGCAAGCAATTTAAAATTTCCAGAACATATATAAAAATAAATGCCTCAAAATACTTGATCTGAAGAATGAGCAACTTACTCGGATGCTTTAACATATTCATGACTGACAACACATTCTTTATTGCTCGCATGTATTGACTCATTGTCTGCAGACTCTGCACGTTAAACAAAATATTGACACTCAGAAAGAGAAAACCAACCTCAAGAAAAACAACCAAATGAACATAAAAGGCTTTTTTTATGTAAAAATCCATATTCACATGCATTGTTATAATATGCACATTAAACAAAGTATCAATACTCAAAAATAGAAAACTGAGCTCTAGAATAACGATAATATCAACATAAAAGATTTTTTATACAAATCAATATAAATCACGAACAAAGAACAATGCTTCATGAATATATATTCAGCCCATATATTGATCTTCGCACATACTTATTTGCAAATATTCGCTAAAAGAATAATCAATCCAATTGCCATACTATCATTTAATGCAATTTTCTGCAGGTGTAACTTTAAAACCCTACTGTATGACAATTGATGGGGTTTGCTTGAGTCTTATCTATCATATAAGCATGACATTACTATTTTCCATGATTTTGTAACCTTAATGTATTCTGAGTTTCAAATAAGAGATGCAACAAAGATAAAAGTGCTTGCCATTTCGTGAATCTGATAAGACTGTTCAAATTCACAGTATCAAAACATATAAATGTCCGCTGCTTCATGAGCTTCTCACAATAAAAGATCCCAAATGAAATTTCAAATAAATACCAGCATCACACCATTTCTAGCAGTTTTCAATCAACTAAATAGTGATATAGCAAAAATTTCATAATAAACATAGATCCTAAAGGAAAAGGTAAAAGTACCATGTATGTTATTCTCTCCGAATCCAGTTAAAACATATATATCTGGAGCATAGATGGTTTAAAAGGAACAGGAGCAAATAATGACAATAACAATGATGAGGAAGATGGAGTACCTTTTGTTACAGATTCGGTTGTTTCAGGGTCTAATCGCTTTCTTGATTCAGCAGGAGCAAAACCTGTTGTTTTCGTCACAAGTAAATATGTCACAAAGAATTACACAGAGCTTTTACAGCACAAATGATACATCACAGTTAATGCACCTTTCAGTTGTAAAGGTTTCATGACAAATCCAAAAATAGCAAAGGGAAGCATCAAAAGTGCCTCTCCCCAGAACGCATAGCGCCAGTTAAAATGGTTCCCCACCTAAACGTTTAGCAAACAAAAAGAATAATAACATCAAGAATATTCCCAGACAAATCTAATGGTAGCAGAGCAAACGATCCCTTTGGCAGGTCACGATAGAAGTTGCACTCCAACTAAGTGATGATAGTTCACTGCAATTAAAGGTTTATATATAGATAAATAGGGGAAAATCAAGCTACTAGTGTGGCACGAAAACTTACAAATCCACCATAGACATAGCCCAAAGCAACTCCAGTAGGGATACACATGTAAAACATAGCAAGCCAGGCTGTTTTCTATAAAATGGAAAGAAGCAAAGCACGTTCAGCAACAAAAGCAAATAACTTCAAGTATTGTAAAGCCTTTATAAGCTTCAAAAAATATGAGTGTGTAGAACAAAATCCTGCAGACCTGTGCAACTGGAGCATTGTCATCTATAAATGGCGCAGCAAGACTAATAAAAGATGCTTCACCGACACCAACTAGCCTAAAAGGACAAGATTAATGGTAAAACTAACAAATTTAAGAGGAAAACATACACAAAGGATTAAGAAGTTGTAACTTTTTGGAGGGAAATTAAATCTGACACTTACATGCGGCAAATTGCAATAGACCAAAAATCAATCGCACTACCACATCCAGCTGTAGCAAAAGTCCAAACTGATAAACCAACTCCAATAAGCCTAAAGGGGTTGACACTGCAAATGCAAAAAAGACAATGAGAACTCGCAAAGCAAATTACAATATGAAAGATCAATGACACACAAGGAAATCAGTGTCAATTACTCGTTCTCCTAATCAACAATACAAATAAAGCCAGAAAAGTACAAATTTTACCACATATACACCCCCGTCAAAACTTGAGAATCAAAACAGATCATGAGCAATACAGATTCTCACCTCGTGGCCAACGAAGCAAAAATTGGGGATGCCACGAGAAGTCCAACCATGAATGCAGAGGATAGAACACCATCCTGGAAATTATTTAACTTGAAATCTCCCCTGAACAGCAGGTACAGATACAAACATAAGTAGCGAAAAGATTTAAGTACCCAGAAACAGAACGACACCTAGCTGATGAAAATCCAAACACGAAAAAATTGATGTGTAGAGATAACAGCAAGCTAGAAGAATTATAGTGCTTACTGAATCCCACTACCAGCAGTGCAAATTCCCTTATCATCGCAAGTACTAAGACTCCCATTGACCCCATTACTCGCTATGGCCCCACGATCCACATAATTCAGCATATTAATCGCACAAAAGATCAAAAGCAACCTGTTAAAATCACAAAAATGGGAAACCCGTTATAACGTCCACAGAAAAAATCAACCAGCCACAGGCATATTTTGTTTTCTCCAACTCAAAGCAAGAGACTAATCAGGAATTTCTTTTCTTTTTCCAAAAAAAAAAAGAGGGGAAAGCCACAACCTTTTAGGGGTGAACCATGAAGGCGCCGGAGGAGCTTCCTCCGATGAGGTCTTAGCCATGGTGGGTCCGATTAGACGCCGGAGGTGGTGACGTTGGTTGTCGAGAGGACCCAGAAAGATATGGCCTTTGACGTTGTAGGTGTACAAACTAAGAATTATACATAAAAAAACTTACGATATTTTGTTAAAACAGTAGAGTAGCCTTCATAAAGATCCAAACTTTCATCCATCTACAATTCAACACTTCTATCTATCTGCTTCGTCGTTATATCTCTTCCTTCACCTTAAAAGAAAAGCTTTTTATGTAATTTTTCTTCAAGTCACAAAAACAGATAATGGCTCGACTTAAAATTTTCTAGCTTTAAGGCCAATAAGAGAACAAAACTTTATTAACAAGATTTTATGTAAGATCTTGTTTTAAAAAAATTAAACTTATTTAATTATAAGGCAATGAAGTGATAATTATTAATTTTTAAGTACTTAAAGTATTAATGAATTAATAATTTAAATTTAAATAATAAATTCAATATAATTAATATTTATAAATTTTAATGTATATTGATCTTCTATTAATTATTCTTTTGAACATTTTAAGTGAATTACAGAGGGCTACAGCCAAAAATGCTCATAGATGAGTGACAGAGACATAGGAAAGAACAGACATACCCTTCTTTTTATTCATACAACTGAAGTACATAAATGTAATAAAGCTCCCTCTTACAAAACCCACCTAAGATCCTTACAATTTGAGTGTAAAACCTGAAATAAGGTACATGCAAAACCCAAACATTATGTTCAACCTATACATAACGACATCAGTGGAAGATTAGATGTGCGTAAGGATCAACTTTCACAAATTTTTTATGGCTGTGTATGCAGAAACATGAATGTCATAGCTTTCTCCATCCCAGGAGAAATCTTTCGACATGGCATCCGCTATCTTTCCGTTCCATTTCGATGGGTTATTCCTCTACAGAAAAGCAGATATTGACCAAATTTTAGAAAAACCAGATAAGAAAAGTTTAAGCTTTAAATGTCAAACTCACCATTTCATCTATTGCCTGGCTCAGAGACATATTGCCAAAGGTAGACTTAATGAACTGCGAAAATTTTGAGGTTTCTTGGTCATGATCCACAAAATATCTGCTAAGACACATTGCAGTAGAAGACATATGTCATGTTTGTTTCAGGTCAGAGAGGAGAACAAACTGCTCTGCAGTTCCTTAGATTAAAGATACAGTTACCTGAATCTGTTCTCACTGGCTGCTATTTCTACTGGAGCTGCTCCATATTTCAAAGCTTTGAGCTACACATATGGTCAATATGCAAGAAATAATTAAGAAAATAGCTCACAAAAGCCAGCTTGGTTGTGATTTACTGAGCAACAAAACAAGATAAAACAGTTTGTGAACTTAAAAACGATATACATCTACGATAATGCAATAGCTCGCGCCACAGAGCCTAGAAATGGCAAGTCAGGGGTAGTAAATGGAGAAGAGGGTACCAAATAAAGAATAAGAGAGAAGAGAAGGTGTATATCAGATATAATAGGTAACTTTTCTGTAAGCCACAAACAGCACCGACTGGATTCAAGTCTGGCAAAATGACCGAGAGGTGAACTTGCTGGTGTCATTTTTGTTGTTGTCAAAATCAGATGTTTGGGAACTGGCTTCAATTTTATGAGCATTCATATAAGCAAAAGAAAACAAATTGCAAGATATCAAACGTAAGAAATTCCAAGTATGTGAGCTAAAGATTTGGCTTATAAGAAAATGATACTTACAGGCACTTGGAGCACAGGATCATGAAAAGAATGGCACAATATGATATCTGATCCTGCCAAGATCAGATGTGAGAGGACTTCATCATATTTGTTGACTAATCTCACTGTTTCATCCTGTTGAAATAGGCAAAATAAACAAGAAAAAGGGATTCGTAAAAAATGAAGAGGGTATAATAAGCATGGATTTTATTTTATCTCTTCTATTTATGTTTAGAAGACAGGTTGTTTGGGTCTTATGGTTGAACTCTGCATTTCAAGAACCTGAAAATTGTAGATACAGTTGTTCATTTAAGTTGAAACAATGGAAACTACTCAAAAGACAGTTTTCTAACATATCAGTTCCTATAAATAATTTACCCATTTCATGCTGAATACATATGATGCTAACCAATTTTGAATTAATGTCTGCAATCGAATAAAGATGTCTTCATGTCACCCTATTCCTTTTCTCTTCAGAAATTCATTACCTTAGCAAATGCATCCAAAATACAGGAGAGAGGGAAAAAGGAGGGTATCCCATACCTTGATTTCCTGCCCAAGAAGCTCCAGTGCCCTGCTTGTAGTGGCCATTTTGCTTGCCATGAAGATGAACTGTGGGAACAACCAACAAATTTAAAATTAAGCAACAAGAATCTGCAGGACCGAATCTATAGAAAGTCTCTGGAGGACTGAATCTATGGAAACTCTACGCAGACTGAAATGAGAATATAACATTTTATGACTCATTGTTCCAAGTACTTTGAAAGCATCCTCATTACAATAGCCAACATCAAATTTTTTTAGCATTCAGAGTATATCCAACAGTTTCTGCAATAAAAAGAACCTGAACATCCTTCCTGGTCGTTATAGTATTCCCAACAATCGCTTTCAGCTTATCCAGATCATTATCTGATATTTCTGATAAGATGCTTCCAACCTGGTAAACATCTTTGCCTTTAGGATACGAATCAAATGGAGAAAAACAAGAAAAACAAAATACATTAAGAGTTTTATTATACTCTAGTAATCCACAAAATGGAATATCTATGGAAATGGATGTTGTTCAACAGTGGGACATTAATTAGTTGGGATAAAATAGTCTAGACTAAGTATTTGACCAAGTAACAAGGAGCTTAGACCAAAAGAAGGAAAAGCATAACACCCTAAAACCACCAAGATCAGATTCTTAGTTGACACCACTTGTGAAATATATCTTATATTATATGCATAACAAGTTAATCAGTCTGATGGCAAATAGGAGAGGAAGAGTTTGTTCTCAGAATTCTACGCATCAGATTCTAAATTGTTACAGGTTTTATGGGAGAGCCCAACCCCAAAAGCTAGCTTAAAGGATAAGAGGACACATCAGCCTATAAACCCCACATCAGCCCCTCTTATTACCAATGTGAGACAATTAGATCGTAACATTCCACCACACTCCACAGCCCAAGCAGCAGCAGGCTGGCTATGTGCTAGACCTTTTCTAGTCCCGGGCGAACACTACAATGCTAGTGTCACCACCCGTAATCCTAAGACTCGAAGAAGTGGTGTTGGCTCTAATACCAATTATTTCAGGTCTTATGGAAGAGCACAACCCCAAAAGCTAGCTTAAAGAGTAGGAGAACCCATAAGCCTATAAATTCCACATCAGCCCCTCTTATTACTAATGTAGGACAATTAGACCGTAACATAGATTCCTTCTAATTGCCTGGCCCTAATAGCAATCATGGCTATACTTTCAAGTTAAATGTTCCCATAGAAAATGAAAATGCTCATAGAGACTACTGACTTTCCTTTGTGTCCATATCTATCTTATCATACAATCTCTTGAAAATACAGAAGTCCACGAATCTAAAACCTAGATGCATACAAATATTAGTTACTTTCTTTCTTGATGGGTTTGATTTTATTGAGGGTATATTTCCTAACAAGGCCAGGCAACAAATTTATCAACCAGTTCACTGGATGTCAGACTTACAAGAATCATAAACAAACCATGAAGTCCAAATGTAATGCTTACAATAATCATAGAAGAATTGTTGGCTAAACCCATCTGCTGCTGCAATGCATTTCGGCAGATAGCTTTTCCTTGTATGTCCTCCATGGAATAATTTTGTGGAAGAAATTTGTCCTTTGAAGGATCCCAACTGGAGTTGTCAAATCCATAAGGAGCAACAAGTAGCTTGTCTCTGTATGAAGTGGGGATCAGATAACTTATCTTGCTAAAAGATAAAGTAATAAAAGTCAAGAATGTTCTTGTGTACAGACGTTTCAGAGACACATCCATGCAGGAATGAGAAAAAAAAGAAAAGAGAAACATGTTATCCAATTAACTTGCATAGCTAAAGATTTTTCCTTTGACAATTTGCCCAAAAAGGAACGGAATCTCAAGGTCTGAAACTTACTTGTGCATCAATAAGGTAGGTTCCAATCCATGACTCAAGCTGCGAATTATCCTGCCTTTTGAATGCATGGAAGACAATATAATAACCTTATTAGAGTATACTACTCCACCCTGCAATTCACAGAAGAACGATGCTCAAGCTACTGATTGCATAACATTTTTTAACTCAAGTTGTGAGCATACTATCATTATGTAAAATCATTGTTCACATTGTAATGATGCAAAAGAAGAGTTAGTATATCTATATCGAAATCTCTAGATAAAAAGAGGACTTTGAAATAAACATATCCGGTTAAAGATAGTTTGCAGAAATAGATAGCATTTCATTTGCAGGAAGCATAAAAATGACCTTCAAAACATTGATGAGATGTGCCTTTGAATTATCTTGCAAACGATCAGCGCGGTGAAGTCTAGCCGGATCAAGTCCACATAGTGTTAGTTTATCAGGTTGCTCGAGCCACTAATTTACCAGAACAGTAGGTTGCAATATTAGGTTACTCAGTCAGAGATGATGAAACCAAAATCAAAGAAACAAAAGCCCGATCAAGTCCACACAGAGGTTGCTGAAGCCACTAATTTGCCAGAACAGTAGGGTGCAATATTAGGTTAGTCAGAAATGGTGAAACCAAAATCAAAGAAACAAAAGTATCCACCTGAGAATCAAAACCATGGCATGTCAATAGCACTCTAGTAACTCCAAGTCCCTGTATATAAAATTAAGATCAAAGTATCATGAGAACCATTTTAGCAAAATCATAAATTTTCCTCTGACCAATTGTTCAGATACTACAGAAAGTTCTAAAACTTGAGTACAATATGAGTGTGTAATATGACATTTCCATTGTTCACTACAATATATATACAACAGCAGGCACCCCTACCTCACCCAGTACAAAAGAAACATAATCCCAGTACAGTGCTCCAAATTCTGCTGAGAATAGAAATAATTTCCTATATTGAAAATGGAGGTTACTGATCCATGTTTTGAAGGGTAAAGTAAGTATTCCCAATCATTCAGTGACAAATTAACTGGAACTAGTAAAGAAGTAACACAAGCAATAAAATCTTTCCTTCAAACTCCAACTTGCATGATGGCTCCTTGGAACAAGTGTGGCAAGCAAGGAAAACTTAAATCAATTCAAATGTTAAAAAAGTTGAAAGAAATATCACTTTAATGTGTCATAGCACTTTTGCTTGGGGAGTATCAGCATCCATCCATGTGAACCAGATCCCATTCATCCCATTCTTAGATGAAGAGGAGATGGTAATTAGGATGCTGGAAGTTAATGTTGAATTAGTACATCTGAGGAGAGAGAGAACGCTAATAAAAGATAACATTATGTTTTTACCTGATTAACAAAAATATCCCAGAAAAGTGGTCCAACAATAGAAGTCTCCCAGTTGTGGATGTGTAACACATCAGGCTGCTTCCCAGATTTTGTTATATAATCCAGTGAAGCACGAGAGAAATAGATGAACCTAAAACATGAAATATCTAAAAGGACCATCATCAACAGGTAAGAAATAATACAAAATAATTATCAAAAAAAGGAAATAACGTGGTATATAGTTTAGAAGGAACTCAAATAAAAAACCAGAATAGATTGGATCATAAAATGACAATGAAGGCCATCCCATTCACATCTTATTTTCACGTAACTGAATCTCAGTCAACCTGTCCTAAATCCTTTGAGCTTCTTTTCTTTCTTTTTCATAGTAAGAGCATCATGACCTGTTCATTTACTCCTTCCCATATAAATTAGTGTCATGGCGACTCCAAAAACTGAGGCAAATGACTACCGAATGAAAGGAAATGTATCCTCAGCCGTACATCTGAATGTAGTTAAAAAATAAATCCTAAACATTAGTTAAAATGTTAGGAGTCCATAGTCATGTCACCTTTAACAACTCAACTTACTTTCTGAGTTGCCAGCATGTGCACAAGAGATGCACAAAGCTAAATAATTTAATTGAAGAATAAACTTATCGATGACTACCTACATTAGCAAGCAACTGGATTTTATTTGTTGAAGTTATACTTCAAAGTTAGGAAAACAGTCTAATAAACTTATGAATAGATTTTCCTTTTGCTTAGAAAAATAGAGCTGTTTCTTCGACATTCCTCACCAACTAAGCTGTGATCAAATCATGTTACCATTGAGCCCACAGCTCCTCTCCTTTCCATTCCATGGAGTTTACCCAATAGCACAAGAACAACTCAGAAATGCAGAAATATAGATCAATCATTTCCAGAAATTATGACTTAATTATACTGACCGCTCAAAGTCGTCTGAGTAGCCAGATACTCTCTCACGATCAAAGAAGGATGAGTACTGCAGAGGTTGAATAAAAGTAACTCCAATGCCATGGACAACACTGGAAAATGATCATCAGCAATAAAGTCAATACAAACAGGGCGGTGGTACATGCTCTACAAATGATATACCTCAATCACTTGTCTAACAGTTCTCTGTTCGGTGAATAATGAACAAATGGAAGTAATCAGGAACTAGAACCCAATAAATCTGCCTTTACCACGTAAAGGCCAAATCTCACCCAGTCCATATTCTGTTCCCATACAGTTGGCCATCAAAATATGAATAAGACTCTGCTTCAATTTCTCGCAACCCATGAACATGAGTGAGGTCAAGGCATTTATACCTGTTCAGAAAATAAATGCATTCGGTCACAACTTCAAGGATTTCCCATGATAAAATCATACCCAAGACAGTTAAAATTTTTCTTTTGGTACATAAGAAATCATAATTATATGCAAAAGTTTAT
>JAOQMM010000173.1:2416861-2428750 GCA_027563515.1 Erythroxylum platyclados | reverse complement strand
ATGATAAAATCATACCCAAGACAGTTAAAATTTTTCTTTTGGTACATAAGAAATCATAATTATATGCAAAAGTTTATCACTCCATACACCTATCAAGATTTGTACTCAATTTTATTGTTATAACTTGGCACAAATGACTCCAAAGCATTCCATATGAAAAACAAAAAAGAGAAGCATTAACAAGTTTTGCATTCTTCATGATTGATAACCACTAACTTTTCTAGAAAATAGGATAATATCATAAAAGTTTTAGGTAAACATCATAAGAAGCACATCAAACTGTATAGGTTACGCCACTAACTTTGGTAAAATAACCTCCACAAAATGGCCCTTTTTCTGTAAAGCATGTGATAAGCCCCTCACATATGATGCCAGGGATCCAACGACCAATGGTTCCATTTCGGTACAAATGTGGATAACATGGAAAGGATTCCTGAAATTGACATATGATTAAAAGAAAAGATTCAAGAGAAACAGTGCAAGGAAAAGAAGAATAAGATATGCACTAGTTTGTAAGAAGATGACAAACTATTGAAAGTAAAACATTGTTTCTTGCAATCCTCACAGGCTAGGCTGCACAATTTGCAAACAGCATTTCATCTTTAGCTAAATGAGATAAATCAAAAATCCTAGCAGCATGCCTCTATTGCATATGCCTCTTTGCCCATGCAAGCATTGGTTTGTAATTATATCATAGACTCCTACATTTCTCTTCAAAATATATCAAGACAAAATGTATAATCATCAGTATGATTTCTGTTATATATGCAAAAGTACCTAACGTGTTATCTTTAAGCATTGGGAATCAGTTAAGGAAAGAGTTGTAGCGTTCAACAAATGATAGTACTTTTTTCTTCCGTCTGAGACGTGGCGGAGTTTTGCTAGAACCTCAGAATCACCTTTCAGCAATATGTCAGAGAAAATATCAGCTACATTAAATTTGCAACTCGTGACCATCTTTCTAAGATCAGATGCCTCTGCAGTGTTAATAGTTCCATTGAGGATCATTGAGTCTATCCGATGAAGTAATTGCCAGCAAACTGAGTGGTTATCTGGTTTCCAAAGGATAATGAACGTAAGAACATTGCTCAAGGTTTAGGTATCTAAAACCTCAAACCAATACTAGAAAACATCTTAAATGGATGTGTATTAATGTTCTTATATTCATACTCGATTTCATGGCAAACAGATTCAACAGCAGAGAGCTTCTAAATCACTTAAATATCTGTGCTTCTAGTGACGATGTACAACATTGTGCAATAGTTAAAGAAGCAAAGCTGTAGAGTTAACCAGTGAAAAAAACTTGAATACGAACCTACACAGAATTCTTACAGTGAATATAATGATGCAACGTTTGAAATTACAAAACAGCTGCACAATTGAATGCACGGTTCATGGTATAACCCATAGAACAGAGAACTTCAGGTTAAGATTCAGTCACCTCTCCCAAAACTAGACTGCTTTTCAGCCTCCAGTTTCTCTATCCTATCTAACAAATCCTGTTTCTCTCTGTTTGCTTTATTAAGCTCCTCGATAGCTTGCAAACGTTGTTTGTTTAAGAACATGATGTCTGCATATTTCACTCAAAAAGGGACCACGTAAACACGGGGAAACAATTTGAAGTACAAGCATTCAAATAATTGATAAGGCTCACTCTGCTGAGCTTCTTTGAAGAGGCCCCGTATGTCATTCTTCTTCGCTGCAACTTCAGAATCAGATGGCTGATACGTCTCCTATAAGCAAACAACCAAACAGTGCCTTTTTAAGCAGACAACAATCTATACAAAACGCAATTTCAGAGGCATATCACACATGGGGTACCTGAGACAAGTCTACTCTCTGATTTTGACCTTCTCCCCTAAAATGCAAATTCATTAAAATAGTTGTTCAAGGAACTAAGAACTTAAATAAGTGAAGATACGAATCAAAACATTTTACTCCTTTTCCTAAAATGTACGAAGCAAAGTAGGTAAAAGTTGCAAACAAATAGACTAAAAGTAAAAGTTTTTCAAAGAAATCTGACTAACTGAATTGCAAACGCAGAAAAATCCAATTTGCGATGAAACTGGTGAAGGGAAAGAGTAAAAGCGCAAAGCTTTAGAAAGATTGAGGCAGCAAATTTACCCCAAACAACGAAATTTTCGATCTTTAGCTGGTTTGCGGCCAACCATGGACATCATTCCGATTGGGGAAGGTAAGGAGATCGCAGCGTTTATCAGAGTCGCCATTAACGCTCTAGCAACTCCAGTCTTCCGTCATCAAAGAGACAGAGAAAGAGAAAATAAAAGGACTGATTCAATAATAGAATCAGTTTTCACGTCACCTTTTTATCAGTTCTGCACGAATTTTCAGAATTATTATTATTTTTTCTTACATGAACGTAAGATTGAAATCAATTTGGGGCCAAAACATGCGATCTTAAGATAAGGTAGACGAAAGTTACCAATCATTACGAGACACAACTGTTTCATTAGTTTTCTTACGTTGTTAGTTCAAATGTTAAACAACATTCTTTTACATAACAAATTATTTCAGACCCTTTGCGATTAATTTATCAAATTCTCTCACATTTTCTGCAGACAAAAGTAATGAATATAACAAAAGAAAAGCCTACTGCAAGTAAATTTTTTCATTGTGGATATAGCTGAAAAGGAACAATTTTACAATAGATGATGACTACAGTCTATGCTTTCTTTCTTTTTAGGCTTTTTTTTCTCAAATCAGTTGTTATTTCATTAAACCCCCATTACAACTCTAGGATAATGTCTTTCATTTCTCCAGGAAATGAGACTTAGAAGATTGGCCCAGCTTTCAGGATCTCCTCTGTCAGCTTGTTGTCCTCTCCAATCTTGTGGTCAGTAAAAGTTTCAAAATTGTTGTTGAACAGACCAGCTAGCTTCAGTAGTGTGTTTTTGTAAGCTTTCTTGTCCAACCACTGCCACCAAAAAAACAATTCATCTTACATCAGAAATTTATTGAAGATAAGACAGACGGAGGATTTAGACATCGAGGAATAGATTACTAACAGTGTTCACAGGATCCAGGATTTCTGAAGGTACTCCCTCAACATGAGTGGGAATGTCAAGACCAAACACTTCGGTCTTCTTGTATTCTGCATTCAGGAGGCTACCGGAATGTATAGCATCAATGATTTTCCTCGTGTAAGGTAACTTAATCCGGCTTCCTGATCCATAGCTGTAACAGGAAAATTACGTTTTTATTTTGAAGAAAATGTTCAACGCATTCCAATTAAACTTGATGATCATATGGTGATTGTGGATACACATACCTTCCACCTGACCAGCCAGTATTGACTAGCCACCCTGTTGCACCGTGCTTCTGCATTTTCTCAGCGAGCATAGCTGCATACTTGGTAGGGTGCATCATTATGAATGCTGCACCAAAGCAAGCTGAGAATGTTGCTCTTGGCTCCTTCACACCCTCTTCTGTTCCAGCAACCTTCAAAATCATTAAAGATCATCAATTTTCAAGTTTTTTTGCAGCAAACCACGCATCTTAGAATGCTGAGTATATGTCAGCAGTCATTTTTACCAGAGCAGTGTAGCCGCTTATAAAATGGTACATAGTCTGTGCCAAGCTTAGCTTGCTCACAGGTGGCAGCACACCAAATGCGTCGCATGCCAAAAGGATAACGTTCCTTGGGTGCGGACCAACGCAAGGTATCTTTGCATTAGGAATGTACTCAATTGGGTAGGATGCACGAGTGTTCTCTGCAACAGCATCACAATAAACCGATTAATGGTGCCACTCAAATCCAAATGTTAAGGTCACGCGAATACAAATTGCAATTTCATCTCATTCCGCTTCCAGTTCACCTGTAACCGATTTGTCAAGATAGTCCACCTCTCGAGTGTGCTCATCAAAAACCACGTTTTCCAGCACTGACAAACCAAATTGTTTATGTGTCAGTTAAGGCACGCAAATACAGCAAAACGTTAAGCAGCATTCCCTCTCAGTTCCTACTGTATTACAAAGAGGCTCTGTTAAACATTCAGAGATTAAGGTTTGAACAATACCAGCTCCAAACTTAATAGCATTCCAAATATCAGGCTCTTTTTCTCGAGAGAGGTCAATGCACTTAGCATAGCATCCCCCTTCGATATTTGACACTCCAGTCTCAGTCCAACAGTGTTCATCGTCTCCAATAAGGTATCTATTGGGATCAGTAGACAGAGTTGTCTTCCCAGTACCTACCAAGAAAATTTTGAAATAGACTCCTCAATCAAAAGGCAAACAATTGAAACAACAAGCAAGCATATTGGCCACATCAAAACATGCCACAAGGTTAACTGCGAGGATAGGGTAAGAAGACACATATTCTTTTTTGGCTGGGACTTGGCACCACATCTCGTTCACGACATGGTGATACTATACCTGACAATCCAAAGAAGAGGGCAACATCTCCATCTTTTCCCATATTGCATCCAGAATGCAAGGAGAGGATTTGACGCTTAGGCATGAGATAATGCATAACACTGAACAGACCCTTCTTCATTTCCCCGGCGTACTGCGTGCCGAGGATGACCATTTCTCTTCTAGCAAGATTCAAATCTATGCTAGTAGAGGATGTCATGTAGTGAGTAAAACGATTACAAGGGAACATGCCAGCATTGTATATAGTGAAGTCCGGAGTACCGAAATTCTCCAGCTCTTCAAGAGTGGGTCGGATACACCTGCCACCCACCCAATTATCCAATTGTACAGACTTAGATCATACACCTTTACATTTTTGTTACGAGGTTCCTCCGATTAAGGGGGGACAATATTCAACATAGGATTAGCATAATTAAGAGTTCATCAACGACAAAGGAGACTTATCTGGCAGGGGTCTAGGCCACAAGTACTTACTGCTGTTAAAAGTTAGTGATTGAATGTTTTACTTACATGTTGTGCATAAACAGTGAATGGTATGCCCTGGCAGAGACAATCCGGACTTTGATTCTGTTCTCAGGATCCCAGTTCAAGAATTGGTCGTTTACAAAGACCTGAAATTTATATGAATTACCATAAGTTAAGAGGTTTACAACATGAATTTTAAAATCATATTACTCTTTTAGAAACTACATATATCATCATGTCATTAGAACATATCTCAGCCACTTGGCTTCTTTCATAGCTTCCTTTTCACTATAAGGTGGCCTAGTTCTGGCACAGCCAATAGGGTGCAAGTGGTTATTGATGAAACTGAAATATCACCTGCTAAGCCTCTCGACCCCCGGCTTTTATTAAGATCCATGCACTCTATCCACATATAGCATAAACACAGTGCACATGCAAGTCGAGCGGTGGCCTAGTGTTTGCTAGAATATACATATCAATCATACCTAATGGTCCTAAAACGCGGACAAATAAATAATTCATGAAACGACAAAGTTGCTACTCCAAAAGGATTAGAAATGATATGGCCAAACTGGGAGAAAAGGACGAGATGGATACCATCCCATGGGCCATCACAATCCTCCAAAATCAAACACATCCCAATACAGCACGTATAGCCTTTTTCATAGTATATTTTTGGAGATCTTTTGGCAATCTCAACTTGGAAAAAGGGGGCCAGAGCCTAAAACCCCACATGGCCTCAAACAGGACAATCATAAAAAATTAGCAGGGGAAACTTTTTTCAGGGATCAAATCTTAACAAACAAAACTATATTATAGATTAAAACTTTGAAGTGATAACTTGTCTATATGTGCTTAGAGATCACTTTTACTAGAAAATAAAGGAGTACCTTGTCCAAGGAATTCAAGTAGTCAACAGCTCGTTCTCTATTAACCAGGAAAGTATGCTCGTCCATTTCAATGTTAGGTGAACCTCTGCAATTTGTTCCAGAGAAATGAAGGGTAATTGATTAAGATGACAAAAAATTAACAAAGAACAAGGACAAAAACTGCAGATTAGAATGTCACTCACTTGCCCCACCAAAGCTCATCCTTAGTTGTATCGTCCTTAACTACACGCTTGTCTCTTGGAGACCGACCAGTCTTGGCACCAGACAGGGTCGCCAGTGCACCAGTCGATGTAATAAACGACCCTTTCTCGTACTTAATAGCTTGCTCATAAAGCTCTGCACCAAAACCCATCCAAGTAATTAGCCAAGTACCCACTAATTACAAACACCAATTACTAAGGAAAGCGTGTGTCAAACAAAAGTTAATAGGATTAGACTTAAAAGTACTCTTTTTTATTTTCATGAACAGGAAAATCTTAGAATTGTCTGAAGTAGTACCTGCAGGAGAGAGGTTATAAAGAACATGAGTGAACTTCAAGGAGCTGTCACTGACGCTGATGGTGGGTGCATCAACGTGGTGGTGATGGTGAACTTTCGGGGTGGCGTCCGCCTTCTTGTTCGCCGGATCTCCTCTGACCACCTTCGGCCCTGTCTCTCTCGTCAGCGAAGCCAAAGATGCACTGTTTCAATATTAAAAAGAATAATATGGTCAGAACATTGAATTTTAATGTAATTACATCATCTGACGTTGGGGGGTCCATAGATGATGAAAAGTTAGTTTCTTTAAATGCACGAACGATCCGAGTCCAACCGGTACGGCTCCACCTCTCCTTCACTTTCTCGCCTTTCAAGGTTTCTGCCTCCTCTCTAAGTTTGTTCGTTACAAAAATTTAGGGACAGGTGAAGAGAAGAGTAATTACCTGATAGATTGGAGCTGTAGTTTCTCGCGTTCTGCATCGGTGTTAGAGGCAAACCCTCCTTGAATCCCTTTGATAGGGGTAGTCGGCGCCGACTTCTTCTTCTGAAGAGAGTGAAGCTCGTCAATGGTCTGTGCCTTCACAGTCGCCTGAGTCGTTTCTGGACACTCGTGCCTGTTTTCGCTCGTCGTGATCTTCGTCAGAACTTTCTTCCCTCCCTTCCCGTTGGCAAACACCACCGCCTCACCGTTGCCGTTCTCCGCCATCTCTCTGGACGATCACCCACAAACAAAAAAGAAAAACACATACATAGTTAGCGTCCATAACACGTGTTAGACATCAACAATCTCGTGTTTCGGTTCACAACAAATGTTCAATGTCGTTTATGTTCTATATTACTCCATTCGAGTTCTGGGTATTAAACAGACAACCCCGTCAAGATTGCCATGCAGAAGGAAAACCAGGTAAAACCCAGCATCAATTCGAGTCATTCATTCATTCATTTTACTCAGTTGCTTCAGAGAGCAAGTTAGAGAGAGAACGAACCAGAATAACGAAACCCGAAACTGGAAAACACCGAAAGTGAAAGAGATTAAAGAGAGAAACTTGAGGATTGGACCATGTAAAAGGGAACCCCAAGTGTCGTGTTTAAAAGGGAAGCAAGAGTAAATGATGCGAAAACTTAGCATCCAACGAGCTCCTTATAAAGGGTTGCAGTGGCCACCTTCTTAACCACATTCACGCTAACCATGGTAAGATTTTATCGCGTCTTTGGGTTGGGTTGAGTTAGGGTGGTCAAGTCAAGTTCCAAAAAGGGCAAATTCTCCTAAAGTTCACTTACACCAATTACCTCGCAACATTCTATTTTTATCGCATGCACTTATTCGCTGCTCCTTTTTGATTGGAAGTGATCGCCTCTTTCAGCTGCTCTCGGCAGCACCTGAGACTCTCTCTCTTTTTACCGCAAATTTGCGTTTATTGACGGTGGTAAATTGTTGAAGTTACCCAATTGTCTTGTGTACGTTTCGTGAATAAGATCGTTCATCCTCTCTATTCTTATTTTATGTCATCCTTTTTTAATTATAAATTTCACAATAAATAATTAAGGGAGAAAAAATTTTGACTGAAAAAAAGAGGCACGGAATTACTTGTGCTCTTTAACCTATTTCAAATTTGTGTCCATAATTTTTAATCACATTTATGTAAATAAAAATTAATGAAACAAAATTAAATAAAAAATCTGTCCCAAGAAAATATAGCACGTAATAAAAACAGAGGGATGAAAGAGAGGATCGCGTCCTACGTTTCACGTGCCGGAGGTTGAGAAATTTTTATCCGCTCCGTGTCGCCACATAAGGGTATTTATGAATCCTAAGGTGTGACTAATTATGGACCGTCCATTCTATGC
Source organism: Erythroxylum platyclados (assembly GCA_027563515.1). Classification (NCBI taxonomy): domain Eukaryota; kingdom Viridiplantae; phylum Streptophyta; class Magnoliopsida; order Malpighiales; family Erythroxylaceae; genus Erythroxylum; species Erythroxylum platyclados. Next base: position 2,420,675 of record JAOQMM010000173.1, on the reverse strand, counting down.
TGTTGCTAGCTGGCTAGTCTACTTCACTTGACAGGTATAAATTTTTAATGGCCGCCAAATTATATAATTATTGAGAGAATTATAAATTATTCAACCAAATTGACTCAGAAATTGTGTTGTTTTGTTGGGCAATTTGATCTTTTGAATTTTCAAACATTTTCTCCATTTGAAGACAATCTATTTTCTAGCTTTTGTTAAAGGATAAATATTTAAGAAACAAAAAAATTAATATTGAAATATAATTAGTAAAAATTAGTTAAAAGATTGTTTTTTTTTAGCATGTTCATCAAATATTACTAGAGTATTTATCTATTAACCAAGTCAATAAAAATAAATTTTTAAGTTAAGTATAAGTTTTAAAACATTAATAACTAAATTAAAAAAATTTAGAAAGTTAAATATTAAACTAATTCTTTAAAAATAGATATTTTAAATTTATAGTCTCTAATATTATATTAAAAATCTTTAACCCGCATTTAATCAAATAGGGTTGTAACCATCCTATAGATTTATTCTATGGATACTAAATATACGTAATTTATATAATTTATTAACTTCTAAAATAATTTATTAAAAATGTATTATTATTATTATTATTATTAAAGTTTATTTAATGTTAATTGAATCCTTATACTAAAACAACAAAATTTGACAAATAGGAACCATTTTTTGAAATGAAAAAGTTTACCACCATGTTTTAGAAAAATATACTAATATAATAAATACATTTAATATGAATCTTTTTTATATGCAAAATTTGAGAAAGCCTAATCGTATATAGCCTTATTCTACATTAGTAAAAGAGGTGGTCCAGAAAATATACTAATAAAAAAGTAAAGTCTATGCTATATAACCTGGAAGATTGGATCTAGACTCTAGAGCAGGGAATAGGGGAACCGGGTTCTTAAAAGGAAATAAAGGAGCAAGGACCGTAAACTCCTCCCCCATGTTAATCTTTTCAAGCTTTCGCACAATCACGTCCGCGTCAGCCGATTATCGTTCGGACATCAGTTCCTACTTACTGCCGCCAAATCAAACGCCACGTCATTCACTTTCCTTGAAACCATCCGAGGTTTAAACGACCCTACGATGGCAAAACATTAAAAATCAAATCAAAATAAGAACTCTCACGTCACGGTCAAGTTCTGGTTGCCCAAGTGGCCTGTTATTCCTTTTTTTATTTATTTTTTTAATATTCCATGAATGAATACAGTGAATCGACAGCCATTACCAACTATTACGCCATTGAATCGAAACAGTTGTAGAGGAGGGGACCATTTAGTTCAATTTATTGTTAGAAAATTAATTAAGTTTTGAAAAAAACCTGTTTTAAGAGTCCGCAATATTCAATCTCTCCAGATCTCACGTATTAGTAAGATTTTTATTAAATGATATTGTTGGAATCACGACTTATTTGAACTTCATCTATTATTTCTGATGGAATCTCGGACGAAAACATGAACTATATTTCTTTACAGGCAAAGAAGAAGATGCTTACAACTTCCGCGTATCACTGCAAGAAAATCCCTTCGATTGGATGATTTGCGTGTTCTGGATAGCGAATAAGATCCTTGGAACCGTATCCATTTAAAGTGGAAGTTGAAGTTGGTGGTAAGGAGTCTAAAGAAGGAAAGTTTTGAACTACATGTTCTTTTAATCAGGACTCAGGAGGACTAGTCCATACTCCATAGCTATTCATTGGTTTGTATATGTTCAGGCAAAAAAAAAAAAAGTGGGGGATGCCACTTTGTATCCACGTCATTATCCACAATAAGATTGATATTGTTGTTGCAGGAAATCAAGTTGTTGGATGAGCATCAAGAGAGAGTAGTCAATTTTGACATGTTCGAGGATAAATTCTTTTTAGTTATTGTGTATATTAGATAAAGCTTATGTCATAGGATAAATAAGTGGAGAACGTTGAAAAAAATACTATTGTTATAATTTTTTTTGGAAATTAAATAAATATGATTAGAAACCAAATAATTACAAAACAGCAGCATAATCCAAATACTCAGGATCGACCTTTACTACCCAAACCCCTACTGTACATATAACAGAGACTAGAAAACTATCTTTTATCCCCCCTAGCTGTCATACATTCCATCTTCTTCTCAGATCTTGAGGCAGTGTCTTGTCAACTCCTCCAGCTATGAGCAACTATCTTATCCAGTTCACCAATTTGAGCACTACTCAACCACTATCTGTTGCTACACTTTGATAGATATGATGGTTTCGCTCCTGCCAGATGAAATAAATAGTTGCTATAAAACCAACCTTAAAGAGAGTGGAGATTCCAGACCCAAATTTTCCACGGTTAATGTCCCTTCCCAAGGTAAGATCCCAGTCGTAGTTGTCATTGACATCATCGACCATTGCTTGGATACCTCTCCACACATCTTTAGAGAAATCACAAGAGAAAAACAGATTATTTCTATCTTCTATCCCATTTTGACAAAGTACACAAGAGGAGTCATCAGAATTGAACCAACGGTTTTTTGTCCTCAACCGATTCTTAATGGCTAACCAAGAGATGACAGAAGCTTTGAGAGCTAACGACTTTTCCTAGACTAGATTAAACCACTCCACAACCGGTAATTCTTGTTTGAAAATACTCTGACAAGAGTCATTCGAAAAAGAGTCCCTAGAGTTAAGGGTCCACACCACAAAATCGTCCTTCGTCCTTACCCCAGGTTGAGGTAGAAACTCCCTCAGGTGAGAAAACCCTCGAAAACCATCCCTCCACCCTCCTTCATAAAGAATCTCCGAAACTCTAGCATCTATTTGCAATTTATTCCATAAATACACTATCAGCGAGTTGTAAACCAACGGGTTGATGGATAGCCAATTGTCGAACCAAAACCACGTATTCCTTCCACTGTTGATTTTGTGCTGAATATATGGGTATACATGCTGCCTCATCTTAAATACATCGTTCAAAAAAACGAGAGAAGTGACTAGAAGACTCAAGTTGCCAGAAATTCCTACCTTGGAGGAAGACCGTATTAACCCACTTGGACCACAAAGCCTCTTTGTTTGAGATTAAACGCCATATCCTTTTGCAGATTAGCACCTTTTGACTTATAGCAGTAGATTGAATGCTGAGGCCTCCTTGTTTTTTCGGATAAACCACTTCTTGCCATTTTACTTTAGCATGGCTATTTGCTTCAACCCTTCCCGACCATAAAAAGTCTCTTAAAAGCTTATCTATATTCTTGATAATCTTCTTAGGAAGTATCACATATGCTAGCCAATGTCTCTGGAGATTAGACAATACCGAAATTATTAAGGTAATTCTCCCTGCATAAGACAAAAGCTTATTCTGCCAAGAGAATATTCTGGACTTAATGCGCTCGAGAATTGACACACAGCCCCTATATCTCAGTCTAGCAGAAGAAATCGTCACCCCTAAATGTGAAAAAGAAGTGGGTTTAAAAGTTAGACCTGAAACTCTGCTCAACTCCTCTGCGTTGGCCACATCTGAAGAAACATAAAGATAGCTTTTATCCATATTCATCTGCAAACCAGACCACTCCGTGAATATCTTTAATGAGTTCATCAACACATTTACAGAGGAAATATATGCTGCACAAAACAACGTCAAATCATCAGCAAAAATAAGGTGGGTTAATCTCATGTCTGAACACTTGTGATGATACCGAAAATTTCCATTCGCATTAGTGAGAGAATGCAGAAGCCTAGACAGGCCTTCCATGATCAAAGAAAAAACATAAGGATGTCTTTTCCACATGTCAAGCATTTGTTCGTGGACACTAGTAGAACGGATTTCATAACCCACCTACACAGAAGTTTC
>JAOQMM010000173.1:2355349-2389081 GCA_027563515.1 Erythroxylum platyclados | reverse complement strand
TCATACACAATTTAATTTTTAGACTTGCCAAACTTATACAAAAGGACATTCTCAATGTATTTGTATTAATTCACCACTCCTATTAGTATTCATTTACCATTTTTTAATTTAGTGATAATTTTTTAAAATTTTTATTTTAATAATTAATCTTTCAATATTTGTAAAAATAAGGACAAAATACTATCCTTACTAATCTGATTAATCGATGCATCTTTACGTAGTATTTAGTGAATATGTCACATCAACAAAAACAACCTTTTGAACTTAAATTATATAAATTTAAAAAAGTTTGTTATTAAATTAAAATTTTTACTTTAACACTAAATTAAAATTTTAAAAAAGTTTGAAATTAAATTAAAAATATAAACATAGATACTTTTATTTCTGTTATCCATTCATGTATACATGTATACATTTGACAAGTGATTGAGTTTCATGTCACATTTAAATTTAGGAGTTATTCGAATAGCTTGAACTTTCTTAAGAGTGAACGTCACATTTATGAGTCTCTCTTTCTAAAAGAACCGACCCTGAAACAACCATCCATTGAAGCCAATGCTGAAAATGGGGTTGCAGCAGAAACGCGTGGAGTTCTGGGACAAGAACACGAAAGACAGATTGGGTGAAGAGAATTGACAGGCAAATGCATAGAGTCCATCCAATGCTCGTGCATGCATGCTCTTCTGTGAATGTGATTTGATTTGTGGAAGATATAATTGGTGTTCGTGCTCCTGTGAATTGAGCAGAGCATGAACACATTTCAAGTTCCATAGCCATTTATTTCCCTTTTCCCTTCAAGTTAGGGGAGGGGCACCAATCACAATTCCTGCCTTTTTTTTTTTTTGTAAATAATGCTGATTTTGTTTTGTGGGTTTTACTCATTTTAAAATAATATAATTATTTAAACCCAATTTAAATTTTTTAAATATTATTTTTTCTTCACTCACTGAAAGAGACTTAAGTACCTGCCACAACAACCCCACATCCTGCCGTCTTTCTCAGTCAGATATCTGAATCTATAATGTTTCCCACTCGCTCCTCTAGCATCCAATGAAGGACAGTATGGTCACTGAAAACACGTGCCATGAAAAGTTGCAAGTACTTATCCATACAACATCACAGAAAGTCCAATTATAGAGACAAAAGAAGACCGGACAAAAAGAGAAATTACGAGTTGCGGAGGACGAAATGATCTGATTCTTGAAACTTCTATGTTCAGGAACTGAAATATGAGTTGGTGCCTGGAAGTGGAGATGGTAATGTGTCGGTGCAGACTGCACATATTATTGGTCCAATCTGGCCTAACTTTTTAACATATAGTTCTTTAAAATTTGATCAAATCTAATTCATGTCCCGTTAACTCGAATTGGACTTATATTTAATTAGTTTTATGATAATAGCCAACTTCAATGCACCTCTAATTTATATCACGTTAACTCGAATTCAAGTACAACTTTTCCCAATAAAACCAATCTCATATGATTAACTTTGCAGATAACAAATTCCTTATACGATTTACTATAAATGATTTGATTAAACGACAGTGTCATTGGTTATAAGTTCCTTTTCATTTTAATTGGATTCATCGTAATCTCTAACTAGATCAAGTAAAAATAAAAAATAATAAAAACTCATAATTCTTCACATAATTCTTTTTAATTAACAAAAATACAATAAATATCAATGTTTTAAAATTGGACCGAAAGATAAACGAGTAAGATAAGAAATTTAAGTTTTAAAAGATTTAAATAGTATTAGACCATCATAAATGTTTAAAATTAAATAAAATTAAAGAATTTAAAATATAGTCAAAGAAGATTGTATTTATTAATAAAATAATTTAAAGTTTAATTAAAAAATTATTCAATAAAAATTAATTAGTTTATTTTAATTTATAAAAATTTATTAATTTATAAAAAATCACCAATTAATTAATAAACTAATCAATTTTTAACATAAGTTAAACAGTTTAAAAATTTTACGATTAAATTAGTTAAACCACCTAAAATTTCAATCATTAAATACACCTAAGTCTATAAGTGGGACTTTTAATCATTAGGTATAGAAGTTAACATATCCAGTGAATAAAACTTCCCGTTTTGTGAAGATCAGAAAGAGTCATAATAACCACAGTCTTTCCTTTATATTTTTACAAAGAGAGTATTTCTATAATTTGAACCTTTAATTTTATAATTACAAAGAAATAACTTTACCAATTACTCCAAGGCTCACTCTCTTAATCATTAGGTATCTAAATCGTAGTGAATAGCTCATGCTATAAAGGATCCAATCCAATCCTAAGAGAGGACTAGCTCGAATAACTCGAACCGATTCAACCAAAACACTTATTTTTGACATAAGTTAGACATACTCTACCAGTGGAATTAGTCCTTTCTTTGGCTCTCATGCAGTTCCATGTTCCTATAGGTATTTCCAAGCCAGTAAAATCAGTAATCACCTGCAGGTGAAGCAAATTATCCAAGTTGTTTTCAATTCAACAAGCCACAGAACACAGTAAACACTTCCGGAACAACCAACTTGTATCAACTTTGATCACATTTCATCACAACATAAGATGACTTCAAAACAAATCAGATTCAGAAATAAACAAACATGAACTAAAACTACATTTTTTCACGCAATCAAAACACTGATGTGGCAACAAATCTCAATGACCACCCAACCCAAGCCATCCTGTCAACCCGATCCGGCAGCCAGTTTGCTTTTGTCCGTCTCCTGATTGAAAGGGAATGTTCTCTAGGTTCTTAATTTTGATTTCTCCATTGCCCTTGGAGCTACGAACCAGAATAAAAATGAAGTTCAGATGATTCGTATTTCCAACCTCAATAGGATTATACATAAAGATGTGAAGTAATAGAAGATACTATACATGCAAAGTGAAGAAAAGTAGTAGCTTATAGGAAATCCTTTGGAACTTGGAACTAGCCCAAAACCATTGCCATTCTAGTTGGACTCGGGCATCATATCAACATTATGATTTTGTTTTGAGACATAGAAAGTATCTCTTTGTACTCCAATGTCAAAAAGGTATAGCATACATACCTAAGCCAATGGCATCAGAGCTTTTCATAATTTTAAGCCTCTTGCAAGTTTCAATAAACATCCTGGGGCAGAAACAAATGAGAATTTGAACAATGCAATTTGAAAGAGGAGAAAAATCCAAAACAAGAACATATAGGGGAAATATTTTCTTTATGTCAGATATGAAAATGCAATATAATGTATATGCTTCAAGAACCCATATAAAATATCCTCAGCCAAAAAGATATATAGGTCGTTTCCAATTACTTGATGATTGATATGATCAGTATCTATGTAGCAAGGGCCTCTCTTCTCATATGTTCACTAAACTTATATAAAGTGAACCTACAAGGCATCTAGTGCACATTCCTCACTTCAAGTTTTAAAAATAAAGTAGTGATGTTTCATCAGTTTCCTTAGACAGGCTGGTATGAGTTCGGCTTTTCTATGCATCCTGAATTACGAGTTTAACGTTGGGCAATATGCATTTGTTAGGAATCGTATGCATTGTGCTCCATCTGCATGTAAGAGTGATTGTATAGCCAATGGTTTTTGTGTGAGATAACCAAAATCAAGCCAAAGGATGAAAAACTGCAAAACTTAGTTGTTGTTTAGTTGTTAACTATATCAAATTTTTGCTTTCAGTTTCATTTTCTTCTACTTTCTTCTCTTTTTTTGATCACACCTAGCTTTTATTTTGCACATGGGAAGTAATTCATACACCAGGTTAAGCTATAATAATATCCAATGCTATGTTTTACAGTAGGGAAAATAATGGAGATGATGAAGGCAAGAATATGAGAGATTAAACGTAGGCAAAAATATGACGTTAAGACTTACTCCCACGGTACATCACCAACAAGCATCCAGTCACCATCCTTATCTTCATATGTCAGCACGTATTCTGATCCGTGCAGAAGATCTATCAACTTACTCTCACTCAGCTTTTCCCTCCCCGGTGCTCCATGAGAGCCAGATTGACCTTAAACAACCAGAAACATGCAGTAATAATAACCATGCAATTTCATTTCTTTTTTCAAAAAAGAAACTGATAACAGCTTCCTCCACAGCAAATTCGTAAGTACTCCTGAGCATCGACTCAAAGATTGAGAACATAGAAATAGCTTACCAATGGTAAATCCGCTGAACATCTTCTCAAGCGCAGAAGACAAATCCTGGTAAGTGGAATAGTTTCTCAGATCAACCTTCCTCAGATATGGGGCACCATCCATGCTGACTTTGATGAAAAGAGCGCCAGGACCAGGCTTTCCATCAACCTCATCATTGTTCTTTGAAGTAGTAGACAAAGTGTTCTTCCGGAATGATTTTATTGGAGGCCAGCCAACAACCTGTGCTCTGTTAAAGTGAAAAAACAACCATGATCATCATTGTTCCATGCTTTTCTAGTCCCTAATAACAAATCTTCACAGTTAACTAACTTGGCAGCAATGGCATCACCGTTGTTGTAAGCATCAGTCTTGATTGGCTTAGTTCCAGTTGCAGCAAGAGGCCGTTCTTGCAATGTTCTCTGTGGTAACTCCTTCAATATAGCTGAAGGAGCCCCAGAAGGCCTAGATGGAAGCATTGTATTGACTCCCGAACTACCAGGGAACTTAGCTTTCCCCGCAGATTGCGGAGACTCGGAATCTGCAACACTTGCATGAAACATCCAGTTCTTCTGTATATATGCAGAACCCTTAACCTCCGAGAAACCATCCATGGTGTCAGAGAATCCCCTTTTACTGCCCGAAATAACATGCTTCTGTGATGATGAGCAGATCACGTCCTTGGAGGGTAGCAAAGGAAACAGAGGTTTTTCATCAAGTTGCCCTTGGCTCGGCAAGGAAGGCTCTGATTCTCTTTCTGGGGATTGAGACCCTGGAAGACCTAGTCTCAACTCAGTAGCCTTCAAATTGATATTGTTCTTATTTCCTTCCGACAAGCTTGGAGCTCCAGAGCTGTCAACTGAAGAACAATCTGACAATCCAAGATAATTTCTTTCCTTTAAACCACAACTGTTTTGGGAGATGCAATCAATGGAGGGTGAAGAGGCCACTAAAGAAGTATTGCTCTGCCCTTCTTCCTCCACATCCAGTAAAGGCGGAGACATCAGATTCACAAGTCCTAAAAACAGCCTCCTTAACTGGAACATACACATCCCATGTCACGATTGTTTCTTTTTAACGAAGTATACTGTGTACACTAAAACTGAGCATTCAGAGGCTAAAAGAAACTACATAATCATCGCCGATCCTCAACTAAACACATTTTCCTCCAAATAGAACGAATAAATGAACAAAAAACGTTACTATTACCAAATGATCATATATCTTAAACCACATATTTGAAGGAACTGAAAATCCTCCAATGCTTTAATATGAATAGCAGAAAATAAGCGGAAAAACGACAGATTTGGCAGATAATTCCTCCAAGTTATGAACTTTCTACCTTGGGTGTTAAAAAACAACTTGAGTTCATTCGATATCAACATAGTACGAAAACGAACATGCAAGGTTGTATTTTGCTGCAACTTTTTGAGGAATACAAACTACTAACAAGTTATCCAGAACTCCTCCCATAAACAAGAAATTCCAAAAGGATGAGAAAAATAAGAAAAGCATTTATTCATGTGGACTTTTCCTTGCACTTCTTACAAAAATGAAAATTTTCCTATTACAAAGGAAAGACTGATAAAATAAATAAATAAAAAGAAAATACAAAAAGAAAAGATTAAGAGAACGCTAAAAGAAAGAGAAATATTTATAAACCGGAAAAAAAAACAGACTCACAGATACACATTTAACTATCAAGATCTCGCAACAGAAGAACTCAACTTTCTCAAGAATCCCCTATTAAAAAAAGAAAGAAAACAAGAGATAGAATGCTTCCAATATTTGAACAAACAAACAAAAACTAAGTAATATGTTGAAAAACAAGAAGATACCTGAAAAATCCCAGTAAACTCCGACCGAAGCAAGGCGAGGACACCGATCAACGCTCTAAAAGAAAACTGGAGGAGTAAATGCAGAAAACGAAGTCGAACAAAAGCACACGATAGAGCAGAAAGAGGGAGCGATTGGGGAAGAAGAGTTCAAGGACCATCCATCAAAAGCAGAAAGCTACAAGGAACTTCAGCCGACCGAACTGGAAGCTAAAAAGAAATGAAAAAAAGGCTGAGAGGGCAAAAAGGAAATTATGCTCGAAAGTCTGTGTTATTTTTGAGTCCAACCTTTTACAATTCGTAGAACACTCGTCGATCTAGGTGGGGATTTTTTGATCCTACGGCTGGTGTTCGGTCGGAAAGATTTATCTCAGCCGTTGACGTCGTGGGGACAGGAACAAAACATCTGTGCTTGTCGTTTTCGTATATTTTCCGCCAGACAAAGTCTTGCTTAAAGATCTTTTTAATCCTCACAGTTTCCTACTTTTATAGCATTATTATTAAGGTGTTGTCGGCTGTTAAATGTCAATTCTGCCCCTCAGTGTGACTAATGTCGTCTTTGTTGTCCTAATGTCGTTTCCAACTTGCACGTGAAAAACGAAATCGAACTAGTTGCAAGATAATTATAAAAAGAAATGCTTTGGCTATAATAATTCAAATATTGTAAATAAAAATTGAAATCAAGAGGTGTTATTAAATCTAATGGTTTCTAAGTAATTAACTAAAAATGGTTTAATTTTTGGTGATATGGTTATTTTGCAATTCAGCAAATAAATACAATAATTTAGTAAAAATTTTGTTGATAAATAAAGTTTAAATGGCGTAACATCCACCCAAATATATAAACATCCACCAAATATATAAACATCGAGTACAAAACAATTAATTCAACTTGCTATTAAGTTACACAAATGCCTCAATCTGAAATATTGACTTTGTGAGTTAGGCTCACCAAAAACCTACTCACAACAAGTCTAATAAGATTGGTGCCTATGTATTTTATTTAAAATGAGTGATTTTTTATTGTTATTTTTAATACCTATTAAACAAATAATTAATAAATTATGAGTATTAAATAAATTTTTATTAAATTTATAATTTAAAATTAAATAATATTGTTCATTTAACATTTAATTAAAATAATAATTTTTAATACTACCTTTTGAATGACAAGATATTTCCATGATAAATAAGTTAAATTCCTAGATATGTTATGATTGGCACAATCTCTTGAAACAATAAAAAACTAGTAGAGAATAAGGAGGGTGAAATGAGAAAAGAACATAAAAGTGAAAGTGAAATAGGTGAAAAACAGTAGCATTTATTGGAAGATAATAAAAGGAATTAGGAATGGGTTAATATTAAACAATTATAAAATTTATATATAACAAAATTTGAACAAAATTTAAAAATTTAAAATAGAATTGAAGAATTTTTATTCAGTGAAGAAATTAAATTTTAGTTAAAAAATTGCTAAAACAAAAAATAATTTATTTATTTAAGAAAATTAATTAATTAATTTTAATTTATAAAATTAGTTAATTTATAAAATAAAATTAAACTATAAATTTTAATATTTAATTAGTATTAAACCTTCGTAATATTGGTATATAATAAAAATTAAATAAAATTAACTAATTTATTGATTAATTAATAAATGGACAAAATTTTAGTTATTATTATTATTATTGACTAATTAAAACTCAATAATTTGTTGATTTAATTTTTTAATTATTAAAAATATAATTAAAAAAATATTTGAATTTTTTTTCTCCCTCGTTTGACCGTATAAGGACCAAATGTCATGATTCACGTGGATATCACAAGAGTGGTTCCCACGTCATCTACACCTAACCATCATCCATAAGTCCTCCTCAGTCCTCACCCTCCTATTATCTGCTTGGAAGGTAGGACTGTAGGTGATGGCGATTTAAGAATATTATAAAAATATTATTAATGGCACCAGTTTGTTTTTATTAATATTTTTCTTTTTAAGTTCCTTATATAGTAGTCCAACATATTTGTATTTTCGCATTGGAGATCCTGAATCTTTAGTTAGTATTTTTAAATGTTAAAGAGTTAAATTTGAGTTTTTAATTTTATTTTTAATTTCTGTTTTCTTTTCATAATATAATTTACCATCAACTACATATTAACATGAATTATAAACAAAATAAGAAAAATAAATTTAATTTTTAATTTGATAATTACTCAATCAATATATTTTAATTTCAAAGATCTTCAAATATATATTTATTTTAATAATTTAAAATATATTAATAAATATTTCATACAATATTAAAATAAAATTATTTAATAAATTTATAAAAATGAATTTATTATCTTAGAAATAAAAAATAAAAATCCAAAATTAATAATTATCGATTAGATCACGGCTATAAACGCATACATAGAGAGCATGCAATGGTTATTGCGAGACAAAGGCCGTAATAATGAAATGAGGACATTATAGTAAAACGTAACATCGCTTAGTAAATGTCACCAACTTTGCTTTTTATAGCTACAGGTTTTGCGGGGCTGTGCCACGACATTGGGACCCTTTGTCGGAAAACGTCCGCTTTTGCCGCTTGCTTTAACTCCATTAATCATTCTTAAGTAAACACCCTAAGGCCTAAACCATAAATCTCAGTTAACTAGAGGGTAATTAAGTTTTGTTTCTTCTAGCTTAAATTTAAGCCGTTGGATTAGCACTAAATTGACTATTTTTAGGCGATCCTTTGTCAGGCACGTGTCCGGCCACTGACATCAGACAGGGAAGTTCCTAGGTCAATGGTGTGGGGTCCAATCTAGTCTTGTCTAGCAAGCTCCTGAACCCAGTTCACGTGTGGACGATAGACGTCTGAGCATCGTACCTTATCAACCGGGTCGGGCCTTTTTTATTATCTTATTTGGACTTATTAGAACTTGAGAAGCCCAGATCAAGATGATCCTTTACATGTGGCCCTAGTCATTTTGTGAGAAAATCAATTACTTAAAAAACAGTTTAAAGTAGCGAGTATGAGTTATTACCCATGATTTATTTAAATTTCTTAATTAATAAATTATTAGCATATTAAAAAATTTATAAGAATAATAATTATAAAATTAAAAGGAATAAATTTTTATATAATTTTAAAACTTGCACAATGTGAATTGGTAATATGGTTACATAACTAGTTTTTCATTTAGTTGATTAATTTTTCTTATCATACCATGCTTAAGATCATATTTTATCATAATATTTAGCAATGTTTTAAAAATTGAACTGATTCGATCGACTTAAAAGTGAAAACTTTGAACAGCAGTTAATTTTTCGGTATGGTTTTTAATTTTTAGGTTTGATTTAGTTTAATAATTTTTGTTGTTAAAAACCGATCAGTTTATTAATTAATCGATCAATTTTAATAAACTAATTAGTTTTTATAAATCAAAATTAACTGATTAATTTTTATTTAACAATGTCTTTTTTAATTAAATGTTAAAATTTTCAATAAATAAGGACAAAATTTTTAATTATTTTTAAAATTTTTAAATCTGTCAATCTTTAATCAATTTTAGAACAACTAATAGTAATTTAATATTTTAAAACTTAAATCTACTTGTTATGGATTAACTTGTTTTGAAAACATCCGATAATTAGTGATATTGCATTTACTAGTTTCCCAACTGCCGTAACGTGTTGTCAACATGATCCAGAATACTACAGCATACGAACACGTCAATTCCCACAAGTGTGGATGGGTCGTATACTAAGAAACCATGGACTTGACGCACTTGCAATTGATGTACATGATAACATGGTTGAACTAGGATCTTACCAAACCACCACATGTCCAAGATTGTTCCAATGTCTAATCAGTTAGGCATTTCAAGCTTTAACCCGAAAGGAACTAATGGAGTTTAGTGTATAATAACGAATCAAGTAAACGGATGTTTAGTGTAAAACTTGGTTATGATGTTAAAGTAAGAAAAGGATCAACGAGAAGCCACAAGGAAGTTTCGTAGTTGGCGAATAACGACCAATGCAAGCCTGCAACTAAAGCAAAGAACAATTATGTACTAACCCTCCAAGGACGCCAACGAATCTTCTTAACTGAGTACAGTGAGAACCAAATGGAGATGGAAAGTGACATTACCAGCTTGAACTCAGCTGTTTCTAGCTCATCACTACGTGAAACAGTCTTGCACAGGAAATTGTAATACTGGTATGAACACAAGAACCTTAGTATAGTATGATCGAAAACAGTTGAGGAATAGGTGAATGGAGGCGAAAAAGTTATTATTTTTCTACGAAGATTTGATGAATGCTTCTCTAAGCATTTCAACTTCGAGTCCCACACGGCATAACCTCTAAGCAGCCAAATTAGGCAGCTATTGGTCAATAAATATCGACTATAAGATTGTGCATCACATGCTTGATCGTCGGTGCTTTAGTACATTACTTGCTTCATCAGTTTCTTTGTCTACATCTACACTCACTGTTCTTGGAACAACTAGTTGACTTCAACTTCGACATGCCTTGATTCCTCCATTAGAAGTCTAAACAACACTAGACCAAGCTTCCAAATCATGACTCATCTAGCTTTTTCTTTTAGAAGAAGGTAGAACTGACAAGAACTTGGAAAAGTTTACAACTTTCTGTTCTACAGTTTTAACTAATAGACCAGTCAGTAGTCACATAGTACTGGACTGTGTCCTCTTGATATGCTGTTTCACTTGATGTTCTTTATCATTGTCCTTTAAGGTCTCAAAAGGCCAAATTTCCCATGCAGTCAAGTGCTTGTTATAAGCGTAGAGACTTCTTGATTTTTTTTAACTAAACGGATATTATTTATTTTGTTGTCATTTCAAAGGAAACGAAGGAGAATTTCTCTTTCCCCTAATCTATTTCCCGAGATAGTCAAAAGATCTTTGGCCCACTACCTGCTCCTTTCCGTTGTATACAACTTCTTTGCCACGAAAAAAAGAAAGACTTGGAATGCCTGTGCCCCAGAAGTCGAAGAAGCTACATAGCTCCACTTCCACATGGAAATGGAATCCCATAAAAAGCCTGTTAAGTTCATAGCTGGGGTAGGACACCGAGAGGTTTATGCTGTACATGTTCGAAAAATAAAGAAAACCCTTTTAACATCTAAAGCAAACTATCCTCTTTGTCTGAAATTCAACATGTTACATGGCACTTAATCCTGTTTTTTGTACTGCATAATTTGTGTATTTATGCAGAAGTGCACTTCAAATTTGATTGGTCCAAATCAATTGCATCATATAAAAAAGTGTGTAAATAAAAGAAACAGAGTCATAACCAAATCCCGAAATGCATGCTTAAGCATATGAAGTAGGTGTTCGATTTTGCTACATATTGTTTGCAAAAGAAAAGGCAGGACAGAACCAGAACACAAACAATCAAATGCAAGATTTTTTCCATGAACCGACTTCCTGCTTTCACATTATAGACAGTTTCATGAACCCTTTTTTTTCTTTTTATGTGCTCTCTTGTTTAGCACTAGACAGTAAACCCACTACAGCAAACCAAGGCTGCTTTTCCCAATTCTTGCTAAGCACTCAAGAACTTGGTCCCCACCCTCTTCCGTACCATGGCCCGGACGTTAGGTGTATCTTTACATGTACTCATCATCAAGCAAGCTTTAGCTCATTTTATATAAACCCTACAAACTACACCATCTCACTTCATCATTTTCACAACATTTTCCTCTTCCTGCCTTCCACCATTTTCGCTTTCTCTTCACCGACACATGAGTCTCAGGAGGAGGTATAGTTTCAGGAGTTGTTGTTGTTGTTAGTTATGGAAAGTCCAGATCTTTCGCCTCCCCATGTGGATGCATCTAGGCCGTCCCTTGGTTTCCCTCTTGGCACTGCCTTGCTCTTAATCGTCATCTTCAGTTTAAGTGGTGTTTTCTCTTGCTGTTACCACTGGGACAAGCTCAGATCACTCCGTCGATCTTTCTCCAATGAACGTGATCCTGAGCCCGACATTGAAGCTTCACCTTCCAAGTTTAAGCCTGCCAACATGGTAATTTCCCCTCTTTTTAGACCAGATTTAGACAATCTCGTTTCAAATCAGCTTTGCATTTAAAGAAATGGTGATCTATGTTCATTTTTTTCTTCTATCTGGGACAGGTGTTTTCACTATCTGATGACTGACACTCAAACCTTTCCTTTTTATTGGTTGTTGCTCTTTTCAGGATGTCAAACAAAATCAAAGCCAAAGCTTGCCAGTTTTAATGCCAGGTGATCAGATGCCAAAGTTTATAGCATTGCCATGTCCATGTGAGCCACCTCGAGAAGAGAAACCAGTTCCTAAACCTCAAAAACCACCCAAACCGCCACGATTTCCGGTTCCTCTGTATTAGCAAACTTCTATGATGTCTGATGTACATATTTGAGTGACGAAGATTGAATCTTTACATAGTAGGTTTAGTTCCATTATTATCCTTCGGTAGACTAGACCAACTTGTATACAATAACCTATTTTTTAACTCTTTGTATGTGATATGTTTCTAGGAGGAGGCAAAAGATTAGGAGAAAAAAAAACTAAAATCCAAGTGTGGTTGATGTGATTATATTTCTCGACTTGTTAAAGGGACCACATTTACTGTGATTTTTGTACTTCTTTTTACCCCTCCTGTACTTTTCAAGTTTGATTGGAATTAGTGGTGATCGTTAGTTCATTTGAAAAACTTGCTCCTACTTTTGCTTTTCTGCAACTTTGTGTCTCTGGAATTTGGAGCCTGAAATGAAATGGCTTAGTCTGTAATGGCCAACACGAGTTAAGCTTACCATCTCTGTTTCACTTTATAAGAGGATTACGAGTAGTCGACAAAGTTGGTGCTGCACCAGAATTTGCAGCAACTTCGGTTTTGTCCATAGTTTCTGGGTTTTCCAGGACCGAAAGTTCCAGGCTTTGCGAGTAATCTGAAACACTAGTATTGTGGCCGGCCATATCCAACCAAAGATACGATTGTCCCAACAACAGATATGCTCCTTAACGAGTCAGTGGAAAAGGAAGATCAAATCTGCAAAATCTCATTCACATTAGCTATCGGCTAGTGCAAAGAAAGATCAAATGATGGAAGACTTAAAAAATTTTATCAACAAGTCTTTTTCATATTACCTCAGCTGATACTCAGAAGACATAGTGGAACTTAAACAAATTCTTTTCATCTATTTGGTTGGATTAGATTGAAAATACTGTTTTCTTATATTCTATTTAGAGGACGTGATCTGCAAGGAATTGTGCAAATTAACCTATTTAATACATTAAAGTTGAAGAGGAAAAAAAGTGACGGTAATTTTTTTTTGAAAAATTAAAAAATTAAATTAATAAATTAGAGTTGAAGAACAGTGTTAAGAAAATGGCAGTACTCTTTTTAGTTTCCTAAAATAAAATAATAACATACTACATAATACAAACTAACCAATTGAACCAACGGTGAAACAAACCATCGCCTATCCAACACAAGTCAATTGTAAAAGAGATAAAAGATACCTCCCATCAAGATACATTTTCTATGATGCGGTCATTAAAGACATTCTCTCGAACACTTAGTAAACATCATATCCATTTCCAAGAAATAAACAGAAAGCCACATTTCATGACCTAATTTTACTGTAGCTCAGTGCTCAGATGCTCTTTTCATGCCTCCACCATCCCTCGGGAGTCAGGACAAAGGTGTACTCCTCCCATGACAATGATAAGTCATTTCTATAATTCTATTGTGTTTCTGGTCGATGATGCACACCAGTCCAGACAAGCTTTCCCTTCACTTGAGCCACCTAAGCAGCAACCGTACATGCCTTGATTTGACCACTCTCCTCTATCAACCGTGTGGGCTCTCTTCTTGTGCTTGAAGACAAAAGCTTGAATGTCCCTAACTCCTCCATTTTCGGCCTTGGCTTGTATCCTCTGCCTTCCATGGTGGAAACGCGTTTTGTATGAGTTCCTCCAAGATTCGATCCCTCCTGGTTTCACTAATTTTCGATAAAGTTCAGATTTTTAAAGCCAATGTACAAGCTTTCTCAGTGAAGCTATTCGGTAGCAGTCACAAACTTTATCTCCGTGTAAGTTCAATCTCCCTTGGAAAGAGGCACGTACACAGCATCATGGACCACACTGTTCCCTTATAGTTAAAAAAATTGAAGGAAAAAGGAGGATTTGGAAAATGTACGGATGATAAGCACTGTCATGGGAAGCAAAGTCTCAAAGTCATGGACCCTTGAAATTGAAAATGACCAAAAGCACATGCAAGCTCTGATCGTTAAGGACAATGGTTAGTGGCTTCCTAGTGGTCTTATCCTAGATGCTGGTGACGATGACGTTATCCTAAAACCTTTTTTTTTTTCTTTTTATAGTTCGCCGCTATTCTTTAATTATTAAATAAATTATTAATACACACAGATATATTTTATTTTCAATTTAATACTTTTTGACATTTTCTAGAAAAAATTAGTATTCAAATTTGCAGATATCAAAGGACAATTTTTCTCGTCTATTGCTAATTAATAATATCTTAAAAATCTAATATGTTAAAATAGGAAATTTAAATTTTGAAAATTCAATCAGAATTGAATCGTTATAAAATTAGCTAAAGATTAAATAAGATTAAAAATTTTAAAATATCATTAAAAGGCATTCTTCTAAAAAAGTTGAATTGAAAAAGAGATTGTTAAATATAAATTAATTAATTTACTTTAATTTATAAAAATTAACTAATTAATTAATAAACTAGCGTATTTTTAATAATAAAATTATTAAAATAAATCAAAATAAAAACTTGAAAATCGAACTGAAAAATTAGTATTTAAAATTTTTATAATTGAATCGGTTCGATTTTTTAATTATTGCTAATTAAAAACTCACCAAATGACCATCTAGTTATTAATTTAAAAATTTTAAGTCTAATTTAAATATTTCAACTTTAATTTATAGTCAGAAGATTACTTCACTTAAATTATTTAGATGATTTATCGAGAATGAAGATATTGTAAACTTTTAAATATTAATTAAATTAAAATTATCTATTTAATTATAAAGAATATTAAAAAAATGTTTGCTTGTAACTATTTGGAGACAGAAGAGTGGAACAAGTAGAACAACAAAATCAAAGTAGTTAGTTCTAAGATGAATGGTTGTAGTTAGTGGAAATCATACTTAAAAATCTAAATTACTAGTTAGTGCTCATATCTTTACTTTGTTCCTTTTCTTTATTTTATGAAAAGTTGGATTAAGTTTAATTAGAGAGAGGTTGATGAGAGTACATGCAATTTTGCATTGGAACCATCCAAATTGCCAGTTTGTGTAGATAACTTAGATATGTGCTTAGTTTAGTAGATTGTGTTAGATCATTTTGTGCTTTTTTAATGAAAGGAAAGTCATTGGCCACCCCATAGCCTTTAACTTTTTGGTTGAATACTATAAATATGTAGTCTCTGATGATGTATTAGTAAAAGTGGAAACCTTACTTTTATATGTACTACTTTTTTTTTTAATGATTCTGTTACCTAATCAATAAAATTTGTAATCTGCTATGTCCTCTTTTGTTTTTATTTCTTGTTATCTTGTTCTTTATTTGATGCTTACATAGCTGAAGTGGATTCACATATTGTTGATTATTTTTATAATAAATTATAAAAATTTAAGTTATTTAACTCAATTGAAAATATTATTCTCATAATGTTGATGTAACATTCATATCAATATAAAAATTACTATTTAGTATGCTTGGTAACGAGCGGGTCGAGTTTGGTCCAATCTTGCATAAGCTTAGGTCCTGAAAGTCTTTTTTTTAATTTTTTACATTTAAAAAAGAAAATAATGTCATTTTTTGCAAACATATTATCATTTTCTTTATAACCATCGGCCCTTGGGTCGAGTTGGGCTTGGACAATTCGAGCCCTAGTCGGGTTAGAGGCTTAGTCAACTCGGCCTTGTCTCGAATTCTTCCAAACCTAATATTTTTAGTGATTACATAAATTTTTTTACATAATTTTTAAAATTAAATAAGTAATCACAATACATAAGTATAAATATAAAAATTATAAAAATTCAAAAAAGTAAACTACATTGATATAAGCGTTGATTCACATAATTCATCTAAATATTAATTTCTACATATTTCATAGTTATATTAAAAAGTATTAATGTAAATAAATTTTAATTTTAATTTGAAATATTAATATTTAAAAGATTGAATATTTAGCAAAAAGTTTTAAAATCGAATACCAAAATAAAAATAAAATAAATATTTTTAGTTAATTATTCTTTTTGTTAAAAAGTTCAATTTCCAACTTTTTATATTTGTACATTTTAAACATGCACAATAATTTTTAATTATATATTTTTAATAAATTATATAACAATTTAATAATAAAATTATAGGATTCGTCGAGTTAACGGATCAACAATGAAAATTCATGTAGAACGAAATTAAAATTTTAAGTATTGGAAGCTAATGGGAAAATTACGACAATAACTCAATACAAATTTTGTTATTACGTGAAATTTAGAAAAATTCAATAGTATGCAAATTTACTCCCAAGTAATACTCTCTTTAACATTAAAATAACAAATTCAGTTTGGGTTAGCCCAATCTAAAGCAATAGTATTGGGCCTCAATTGATACTATTTTAGCTCTGCAAACTGCAAAGTTTGAATTGAACCCTACCTTCAATTTCCCTCCCAATTCCCAAACAGTTCTGAATGAGAAGCAGCCACCAAGTGCTTTGTTGAAATGCCAAAGCAGAGAATTTCCAGCACCCAACGTCACGAAACTTCACAGGATCAACACACACCCCCCGTGGCCATCCGTCGATCTCAGCGACTTCTCCGTCTAACACCCATTGTTCCCAATTCCCATAACTCGAAACCTGCAAAGAATCGCACAAATTGCCCACCAAGGAGCTCAAAGAAACCCAACCCATCTCACAAGAAGTCAGCTTCAGCGAATCACGTTCCTGGGTCGAGGAGATCTTTGCGTTTGGTTGCTGAAATCGAGAGGACTTCCAGTCGTCGGCGATCCCCGAGGCTTGCTGGGAAGGAAAGCGCTGATAGTAATAGCGAGTCCACAAAGATTATTGAGTCCGGTTCCAATAGATCAGTGGATAAAAAACCTAAGAAGAAGCAAACTAGTCGTGTTTCCAGTATATCTGCACACAGCAAGAAGGTGACTTTGTGGAATGAAGCTGAAGGTGAAGTGGGTAAGAGTCCATGTAAGGAGGTTTCCCAAAGAAATGAAAAGAGTTGCGTTGGTGCAGAAGTTGTTTTGGGACTCAGAGCAACAAAATTTTGCAAGAGAAGTGAAGAGCTAAAGGGCGTTAGTAAGAAGAGAAAGAGAGAGGAGGAAGAAGATAAAGGAAGTGTTCAAATGTGGACAGCAGAACAAGAACGTGCTTTGCAGAAAGCTTATTTCACAGTGAAGCCCACACCTAATTTTTGGAAGAAGGTCTCCAAACTGGTATTCGCTGTTTTCTTTTTCGTTCAAAAGATCCTTTTAAGTTATATTAGGTGCAGCTAAAGTATGTGCAACTTTAGCACTCTTAGTTGTAATCTTTTAGTTGTTCTTGAGAAGTATATTTGATTTATATGAAATTAGTATTTATCAGCTTCACCTGAGTATCAATGGCTTACTTCGTAAACAGAATCGAGAACTTAGTTGCTCTGGTAAACTTCTTGGTTTTCAATCAAAATCGTTTTAGTTGTGTGGTTATCAGAAGTTGACGTCAGACATATAGCCTTGAGCTCCTTCTGTCGTGGAGTAGCATCGACGACACTGAGTTAATGATATCGTTTATACAATGACAGGTTCCAGGGAAATCTGCTCAAGATTGCTTTGATAAAGTCCATTCTGACCATATGACTCCACCCCAACCTGTGCCTCGGTCAAGGAAAAATAAACTAAAGTCATCTCCTGTTTCAGGTTTCTCACTCTCTGCAAGCAAGCTACTCGACCCCTGTGAGATAAAGGCGAAAAGGTTGAGTTGTTATAAACGGAAGAGTTCTCTTGCACCAAAAACTGTCCGATTGTTGCTGCAAAAGCATTGTCAAACGGATCAAGTTCACGAAGCAGACCTATTTTCTGTTCTGGAGCCCAACATGAGTTCATCAACTCTTGGACATTTGTTTGATGTTGTAGTCTCCACTCCAAAGCATTCCCGGGAACAGGATCAGAAACAGCACGAGACATCTTCTTCTGGGAGTAAAAAGCCTCTTTCAAGGTTTAGTGGTTCTTTTGTGAAGAATCTTATTAGCCCCCCAGTTCTGAAGCAGGTGAAGAACAAAGCATTACATGAGAAATATATTGACCAATTACACTGCCGGGAAGCTAAGAGAAAATCAGCATGTGCACAAAGAGGAAAGGGCACTATGGATAAAGAGAATGTTGAGCAAATAAAAAATCAGAAACCATATACCATTAGAACTGCCAAGGAGGCCTTGTTTTCTCATGCGCAAGATGCCCTTTATCAGATCAAATGTCTGCAAACCAGTGCCACCGGCAATGGTTCTTATGTTGATAATGAATATGTTGACAGTGATGACATTACTGAAGATGAACATGAATTGTAGCAATTGTATTAGTTTTAACTAGTTGTGCCAAAGTTGACAAATATTTGACGATCTAATATTACTAATTGGAGTTGCCTTGTATAGCAGTTGGATTCGTAACTTCATCTGACAATGATCTTCAGATTCTGTTGTAAACTTCTGATTCTTATTCTTCTTCTTTTTTGGAGAATGGTAAATTCCTATTTCTGAATTTATTAAGTTGGTTTTCTGTAATTCTGTTGGATTGTCTTAGCTAATTGGTGGATTTTTTTAACCAGATTGATATGCACTGTGACTCTTGAAATTGATGGGTAATATACATGAAGATTCAACTGCATGAACACAGATAATGATTCAAATGTAAACCAATCAGACATTGCAAGAATTGGATGGTTTCTTTTCAAATTGGACACTGAATTTCATATTGTTCGTCATCAAACTATTGTGAACATCAAGAAGTCGTTATCCAATTGATGTCAGCTAGATATAGAACAACATTTTTCTCTGTTGGATACCTCATCCTCTACAAACTATAAATCTAGCTGTTCTTTTGATGTTGTTGATGTCAGCACTGAAGAGCAGAGGTTCTTGTTAAATTATTTTCTGATATACCCCACAGAATTCCACGAAGCAGGATTCCAGGTAGTATCCATGCAATGTCTTGTGGGTTGAGCAACATATTTGTTTTCGTTTAAACGTTTCCTCTGGGTTTCTGCGGACCTCATAACTCAAAAATTGAAAACGAAAATTTAAATCTGTTCCTTTCATTTGGAACAATCCGATATTGAGCTTAGCAGAACATATTTAATCAAAATTTCAGTTTTTCTTTGTAGAATGTGCTCCTGTTTGGATGATCAATGATTTAGATATCCTTCCAGATTCAGAGACAAAATGTCACTTTCCTATGCAATTTTAGACTTCAATAATTTGTGAGGTTATGTCTTCTACAGCTACAGGCTACCCCATTATGATGATTAAATAAAAAGGAATTATTGAACTCTCTGACCACATATTCAAACTACATTCTTGCTCTTTCAAGGAATTTCGACAAATATTCTTATCCATAATCTAGTCAGAAGTTAATGGATTCTCTCCAAGGAGGAACTTATGCTATGCAGCATTATTAAGACCTGGCCTACCATGGAATATGTAACAGGTTACAAGATGGAACTTGTACAGATACGGAACTCTTATTGCATTGGAGCATTTTATTACACCTGGGAAGATAGAGAAGATCCATCTATTCAGAGTTCAGATCCGATAAAATGACTGCCTTACTTTTGACTTTCTCCTCCTAGAGGTATCTTCCTCCATAACCAGCAGTTCTAAACAATGCTTGCTTAATGTCTTCAGGGCTTATCATAGTTCTCTGCTCAGGATGCTGAGTCATTACAAAGAACATGTATGAGAAAATAACAAGCATATATCCCGATCAAAATCAGATTAAAAACTTGTTTAACAGATTAGCAGAATCAAGAACCTTACCTCTGAACAAGAAGCTTGCATTGAGAAATCATTGAAGCAACTTATAACGCACTGTTCAATCTCCAATCCTAGTGCTTCAAGTGTGTTCACCGTCGATAGCAACAACCCTGGTTTGGCTGCGCAGCAGATATCAACTTGGGTATCGTTCTCTCTTCTTTCCACATGAAACTGCATGTCAATGTACCAAATGATTCAACCAGGGAAACTTGGTACTTGACCAAATACTAATTTGTGGGGGTTCTCAATCTGTGTCATATCTGCATCCATACCTTGGGGGAATTTCTTACAAGCACCTCATTTGGCTTCTGCTCCTTGAGGTTGGTCAATAAGTTCATTTGATCTGAACCCTCTTCACCTTCTTCTTCTTGCAACTTGTTGATCCTCTCAAGCAGTTCTTTCATGTAATCTATAGTATCTCCAAGTATTGAAGTTCTGTCCATCTGCTAGCACTCATACCCACTTATCAATTTATGCCTCAAAAGATGAGTAAAAGAAACTCTACTCACTGTAATTTCTAATGTCAAGTTAAGAAAAGAGATTCAACAACTAAGGAATCACAGATCACCTTGCTGATCTTCGGGACTATTGATCTTAACATAGAGAGACGGTCGTTCAAGCGCTTTCTTCTCCTTCTTTCCGCCATTAGATTCTTCGAGGGCTGCCCTTCTAGCTTCTTAGACTTGTTCTTTTTAACTCCACATGGAACCAGAAAATTGCTAGCTTGTTCCACCTCAACTTTGCAGCCATGTTTTCCATCTTCAAAACTGTGATTGCTTAGAAGACCAATCTCTTCGTCCTCAGCGATTGATGGATAATCCTCGTATGCTTGACATAAGGATGTGTCATTCTTAGCATATGATGTGCCAATCTCTGGTACTGAAAAGCTACCAACAAAAGGGCATGTTTGGTCAGTGAAAGAGTACTCAAAGTTAGGTTCTGTTGAAGAGGAAAATCCAAAAAAAGAAGGATTTGTTGTAGCGAAGCTAGTAGTGTCATGAAAAGAATCCAAGTTCCATCCACTGGAGAAAAACTCAGTGGTATCAGATGTGAAACTTGTCCAAGTATCCATCTTTGGAGCTTGTAGTAGCTCTTCTAAGAAACTATGTTGAGTTAGGTCCATTCTCTCTGTCTAGAAAGGCTCAAAAAGAATTATCAGGAAGTAAAAGAGAAGATCGGAAACATGGAGTTGCACCAAGTTGGGAGGAATATATAAGAGACCTTTTTGTTCATTGTGTTAGTACTATGTCTCTCACTGTGTGAAACAAGAAGCACCATACCTATGGCCCTTAAGACTAGAATGGAATCTGCTTTTCCCCTTCTCTCTCAAGGTGAATTCATGTCTTTTTCACCGAAATTATCAATAAGACAAGCTTAATATATTTAATTAATCTATCCGAACCCTGAAAGCTTTGACCAACAGTTCTGTACAAACCAAAAAAGAATGGAGTTAGGCTCGTATAGTGTTGTATACTGTCAGGTATCTATGTTTGTTATATTAACCCTCGCCTTCACTTATAAGTCTATATATATTCAACCTCAGAATCATACAAATTTCTCTTCTTCATCTTGGGAAAATATTTCTTTTTCTGAGGTCTGCATGGTCTTTAATTGTTTCATCTTTCCGATATTTTAAAAATCGGACTAAAAGTTAAACCAGTAAGACAAAAGGTTTAAAGTTTAAAAAATTCAAAGAGTATTAAACTGTCATAAAATTGGCTAAAGATTAAATAAAAGTAAAGAATTTGAAATCTGATTAAAAGAGATTGTCCTTATTTATCGAAAAATTTGAAGTTTAATTAAAAAAGAGATTGTTAAATGAATATAAATTGATTTATTTTAGTTTTTAAGAACTTATTAATTTACAATAATTAATTGATCAATTAATAAATTGATAGATTTTTAACAACAATAATTATTAAAGTAAATCGAATCGGAAAGTTGAAAATCAAATCGAAAAGTTGGACTGTTAAGGTTTTTACGATTGATTTGACCGAATCTGTTAAGTTTTTTAATTATTGCATTTTCCAATTACTAGGTCTAAAAAATAATTAAACATAATATTATTATTATTCTACAAGTGATTTTATTCTTGACCCTTATTTTAAAGAAAAATGGGACAACTACCGTGATATTTATTTTTTCTAAATGAGTTTTTACTTTATTTTATTAGTTATATTAGCTTGAAACTTTATAATTTATTATTCTAAACAAAAGCAATCGATGTCGAAACAAGTACTTGAGACTACTTAGCTCAATGTAACAACCTTAAACTTGATTGCCTTAATGATTCCATACTATTTGCATGGTAAAATAGGTTTAGTATTATATTATGTCTCTAAATTCTGCAAGAGCAATTTCAGCATTTCGATCTCAGTGTTACATTTTGTTTGGAAAGAAGGAAAAGAAAATGTGAGATCAACGTAGGGAAGAGTTTTCTTTTTCTTTTTCCATTCCAAATAGTGCTAGGTCAAAAATATTATTCACTTTAGTGTATTTGCATTTTTTGTGTGTGTGTACTACAAAAAGTTGATTAAGCAGTCACGAGTAGTCACCAAAATCGAGTTCACATACATCCCACCTGAGCAATCCAAACATCAAATTGAAGTTCATGTCTTTTGGTTAATATGAAATTCTAATATTTTGTTAAAAAGAATGATATTGACTCATGTTATAGTCATAGTGCTTGAACTCTATTGTTAAGATAGATTTTTAAAAAAATGGAAAAAGGGATACAAGAATGAGGTTAGTAGCAAAAGATGTGAATTGCCTCTTAACGTTTTTTAATAAATTTAGTTCGTTTATATCGTTATTAATAACATCATGTTATACTTTAAAGTTTTTAAAATAATACTTAAATTTTATAGGAATTAAGTTTTTAGCAGTTTTTAATATATTAGTCGTAAATTTAGTCTTTGTTATATCACAATTAAATAATCTAAACCTATTAAATCATTGATGTATCTTTAAAATGAGATTTTAAATACTTATTAAAAGTATAATTTTCACTTTAATATTCTATTAAAGGTTTAAATAAGTTTTTACGGTTATCTATATAACCACTCTCATAGTACAACGAGTATTATTTTAATAATATTATAATATAATGAGTATTATTTTAATAATATTAAGCATAAAATAATATCGAGAATAACAGTAAAGACTTATTTAATCGCAACTTTAACCTAAGGTAAATCTATAGTGGAGGAAAGATGATAGTGCAGCTTTAGAAAAGGGTCAGATACACCGATAGATTTCTGTTGTTTCTTCAAAACAGTGCATTTAATGTTCGCAGGTCTATTATTGTAACATAAGGATCTGCAGAATCAGTCACGTTACAATCAGATAAATACGTCTCTATGTTCTATTCTTTTAAATAAGTTTAAGTTGATCTTTAAATGTATTTCAATAATGAAGTAAGTAAACACACCAGCTTTTTACTATTGATGTTTGCAGTCAGAAGGGGTCACATGAACTTCTGTAATCGATGATCCAATTCTAGAATACTTTTGTCCCTATTCTAAATATGGTTAACTAAGTGGAATTTGATATTAAACTATCTGTTGGAAGTTTGATTTTGGACTTTGAACTTGAAATAAATTTAAAAGAAACAAAGGCAATGAGAAGAAAATTTGATTGAAAATGTTGTTGTTGATGTTTATTAGAAATTTTAAAATCATTATTTTTTAGTTTTTTTAGCCAATAAAGGTTCTATTATAATATTAAAATAGAATTAAATTAGATTAATCATACTTTAACAAGTAATATAAGATTAAGAAAAATAAAAAATGACCAACAAAATAATGTTGAGGAAAGCAATTTTTTAATTTAAGGATAAAGAGAGAGACATTAATTGTACGCAGTTTTTTTTTATATTTTATAAAGAGACTATTTCTATAATTCGAATCTATAATTTTTTGATCACAAGAGAATAACTTTATTAGTTGCTCTAAGACTCGCCTCTTAAAATAGAAATAATGAATAGCTAAAATTCAATAAACATCTTCCATAACTAAAACATTGGCAAAAAATTATTTGGCAGTGATATTAGGAATATCTTCTCAAAAAATCTATATAAATCCATTTATTTTCTTAAAAAAATCTGTAATTAACAGAAAAGTCCCAACTATATTTACATTTTCTTTATTTACATGATTATCGATAATGGTCCAAATAAGTAAACGACACACTTCTCAAGGAGAGAGGATAGGGACAAAGCATCGACCCCGATGAGATCATTGAACACTAAACCTGATAGATAAGTGGAATTCTCATTTATTGTGTTAAATTCAATCCTATTTTATAATTGGTTAAATACGGTCCAAACAGTGTATGATTGTTTAGGCCAATCAGAAGTATTTGTAAGCTTATTTTAAGCTAATGCCATCGACCTTTTCTGGTTGGCTTGTTCTAGCCCTTCATTGATTCTCTTCGAAATTGCACAACCTTCAGAACATTGAAGAATGTGTCTTTTTTAGTTGTTAACTAAAGAAGGAAATCACTAAACCAATCATTGGATATGGCAAACCGTGCTTGAGTGATTAAATTATCTTGACTTGTTTATTTTGAAAGAAGTATTAGAAAATTTATATTTAATTTTAATAATTCATTTAAACAGTATAGTTTGCAAATTATTATAAAAATTTAAGAACTTATTTCATGTCTATATGAAAAATAAGAATTGTCCATTTTGCAAATTTTTAGAACTCGGTAATATGGACAAGGAAATTTCTCATTATTTATTTTTTTAAAAATTACTTTTACATACTAAGATATAAATAAATGATCTTACACAGAGAGATATTTCTCGTTTTCTTAATTCCTTTAAACATTTTCTCTCGAATTTTTCGTTTTATAGTTAGCTTTTATTTTTTGATTACGTAATATTTCTCTTCAAGTTATCTGGCCTAAACAGTTTCTTACTTTATCTAATTACTTTTTTATAGTGGTTGGTTTGATTTATTTTTATGCTTGTCTTTTTTCTAATTTGTGTATTTATTTACATTGTATACATATTATATTATGTATTGTATTATATATTTTTATATTTGTATACATACCTATCTCTTAATATGTTCTTTTATCATTATTTTTTATGAGGGTCTATCCAAAATAGTTTCCATATTATATAAGGATAAATTTGTATAGCATTGAATCTCCCAACGTCACTCTCACTAAATGTTGATGTTTGAATTACAATGCAGAGAGCTTACCATACAAATCCTGATGTTTGTTTCTTCTATCTTCTTTCGTTTTTCGTAAAGATCCTCTCAATCCCATAATTCAATTATATGTTCTTTTCAATAATTTTAACGTCCAAATCAATCATTTGGACAGATGGTACACCTTGTGAGTTGTGAAAGGACCTCAAGAGTACGATTTCATTACTAACATGGAAAACCGCAGGCGATTTTTGGTCGGTCTGACCCCTGAAAATAGCATATAAATTAACAACTTGGTGGTTTTCCTTCTTCTTTTTATTAATTTGCTCATCTTATGAATACTTGTTTATTACGTTATAAATGTAATATTATATCATTTGTGAATTTTAATATGTTTAGTCTAAATAACATTTTATATACGTGGAATGAATAATTTAATCAAGTATAGTTTAACTATCATAATGAAAAGTTAAATATAACTACTAATATGACTTTACATATATTATACATTTATACATTCTTACATATATTACATATTAATTACGTAAACCAAGTCCAGAAATATTTATACAACAAAGCACAGCAATTAGCAGCAGAGATTGTACAGTGAAAAGAATCCAGAGGCAGCAGCCCACAATATCCAGTTTCCACCCCCCACAAAACCACTTTTAGAATATTGGGTTGTGTGTCGTATTGCATTGCATGATCAGCTCTCTGTGCTCTTCATTTCAGTACAAAAATTCCTTATTATTTTGTTCAATGACTTGCCCTACCTCTTGTCGATCACGTAACTACTGTTCTAAACTCGGGACCTTAGCTAAGCTTCCCCTTCCATGCTACGCATTCCAGCAGATAACTATTTACCAGGTTTTTGTCAAATAAAGTTAGGAATGGTAATGAGTAGGGTGAATCTCAAATCGCAATCATTTTTTGAAGTATTTTTTAATAAATTTTATAATTATTATATTTTTAAATGCATATTAAATAAATTATCCAATATACATAATAATTTATAATTTCTTAATATATTTCTGTAATTATTTTTTCGCCTCAGTTTTCATATCCTTATCACTCATCACAAGAAGTGTTTTTTTCTCAATGGATTTCATTGTTGAGGCATGCCATGTTTTATAGTTTTTAAAGAAAATGTCAAAATCCTTGTGGAGCAGTGAGATTTATACTAGGTTTTATTGTTGTTGTTGTTGTAACGTAAATGTCAAAATACCCCAAGTTTTATACTATTGAAGAGACATTAATGATTTTGTTTTCTGGTTGAAAACAAAGTCTTGGATTTTAGATTATGAATTACACTTCCATAGATGGTTATTATGCTAATTATGGTTGAAGTAAATACAATTACAAATGATACCCAAGTCTTAAAATATTGAAGAAGAACTAATGATTTGGTTTTTAACAATAATTAGAACACTAACCTAATCGAGTTAAATTCGATTTACTCCAATAATTTTTGTTATTAAAAATTGACTTATTTATTAATTAATCGGTCAAGTTTCATAAATTAATACTTTTTCACAAACTATAATAAAGCAATTAGTTTTCATTTAATATTATCATTTTAATTAAACTTTAACCTTTTAAATAAGTAAAGATAGTCCTCTTCCTTAATCATACTTTAAAATTTTTTAATTTTTTTAATTTGGAAACATTACTTTTTAATTGTAAACATGATTTTGAATTACATAATATAAGCTACACTTCAATAGAGGGTTATTAAGCTAAATATAATTAATATAAACACTAAATAATATCCAAGTTTTAAAATATTGAGGAAATATTAATTATTTTATTTTTTATAAAAAAGGATTTTGAATTGTGAATTATAATTTACACTAATTATGGTTAATATAAACACAACTAACAAACTATATTAACCAAAAATTAAAAATCTACTTGAAAAAGTTCCATCCTTTATTCTCAATTGACATTACAATATTACGACGTTTAAATGGAGCCTATCATATTTCACCTTTACCTTTGTTTGTTGGATTTAAATTACTTGTTTCTATTATTCTATTTTTATCCTATTTTATAAGTATTCATCAATTTATTTTCTATAAGACTTATTTATTAGAAGAATATATGCTCATAAAATAAAATAAAAATAGAATAATTAAAACAGGTTATCAGTTAATTTTTTGAAGGGGAATGTGAAGGAAAAAATATCTAATTTTGCCACTTCTACTCACGGGTCAAATCATCACAAGAAAACGAGGGGACTTCCCCAAAATAAACAGAGTCCTAAAAAGACGTGTAAACTAACTAACAGTGTCAGCTTTGTTCCATTACATATAATCTGATGTTTTTCTTTTTCACTTGTTTCTCTCTTTTCCTTCGCTGTTCATATCATCCAGCCTGAATATTATATAATGTGAACTTTCTTCCTTTCTTTTTTTGATTCCAGGAGAAAAGCTTTTCCACTTGCCATTTGAACTCGTTTCACTGTCATATAAATGCAAGGTTGTGGGGGTCAGCAACAAACTTACGAAATGATAAGCTATCACTCTCTTCTAAATTTTTTAATTTTAAAAATAAAAATTTTGAGTTTTAATAAAAGAATTATAACTTACCTTAATTTAAAAATAATTGACAAAAAATAAATTAAAACCTATAATATTTACTTAAATAGAATTCTTTGTTAATTGTATTTACGCAAGTTCTCTTGAGTGGAGTGATAAAGATGAACGGAGTCACAAGGTTGATATTCAAGAGACTAATACTCATAATTTTGATGCCATAAAAAAACCTAGAATCAGAAGAAGAAATAAAAGACTTGTTGAATTTTTTTATTGATGAAGAAGCCACACGGCTAATACATAGAGAGTCCATATTTATACTTGTTTACAACTTTAGACTAAGAAGGAAACAACAATAAACCTAACTAGGGCAGATATAGCGTGAGTGTGGGCTTTGTGAGCAAGACTTCTTTGTAAGATAGTATACTATTTGACCGAAAGTAGGCTGCAGATGGGTCATTGTTACTGACACCCTCAAAATTATGAGTAGCAGTCTCTTGAGTATCAACCTTATGACTCTGTCCATCCTGATCACTCCACTCAAGAGAACTTGCGTTAATAAATCGTCAAATAAAGGATATGAAAATCTTACACTCTATTGAAGTTATAATGCTCGTAAGAAATGACGAAGACCTTAAATTTCCTATTGAAGAACAATCTAGTGAAAATGAAGAAACATTGTTTGAACTATCTGACTATGAATTTGCTGATGATAAAGTCTCTTTTCTTAAAGAAAATGACGAACCAATGTACATAATGAAACGGTCTTGTTTCAAGCTAGAACTCAGGAAGTCAGTAATAACACGACCATATGTTAAGCTCCAGTTGTTTCTAGAGAAATATTACAGACCAATCCCATTTATTAGTTATATGGATACATGCTCTTGTAAGAGTGTAATAAAATTACATATTTTTTTAACATAAGAATGATAACCATATGAATACCGATGGTACTACGTGATCAAACGATTCCATATCTTTTGCATTATACATTGTAATTAACCTGCTTCGTCCTCTTCATATCAGTTTTTTTTTAAACAAAAAGAAAGAGAAGAAAATTTTTAGATCTTCTTGCTTAAAGTTTTAATTTCTTTCGAATGATAAAGCCTTCTGAAATTTAGAATAAGATCACTCGTGACCAAGTGCTACTCATGGCTATCCTTGTACCTATTTTCGTTAGTGGGGAGCAACTTTAATGAAAATTCTCAGAACAGTCTGAATCTAACAAACCATATGTACGTTTTTTGCAATGATGAGGAAGGATTTTAATCAGGAAATATGGGGCACGTAGGACACGTAGAAAAGGTTGAAGAACACTACACCGAAGTCAAAATGAGCTATAACATGAGGTTATGTAGGTTAGCATTAACAAGTCAAAGTTTTAGACACTATTCCATTAACCATGCATATGATAATTACAACCTTTTTCTTCATTGCATAATATACATGGTCCATTTCATAATAATTACACTCCAGCCATAACAATTTTTGTTCCCTTAAAGATCATTCCAGGAGTCCAACTTATCTATTTGTATCCAAATATGGAGTTATTAAAGGATAAAGAACAAATCCCGTCACTTTTTTTTTAAATGAATAAACATGTGAAGATGTCTAAAAAAGAACACAATTACAAATTTGTACCTATTCAACCATTTTTGTCTTCACGATAAATTCCATTTTACGATCAATTGTAGTGGCAAACCTTTAGTATGTAGGGTATAAACCCTAAACCCTAACAAATCAAGCACGGGCATAGATAGAATATAGCTTCTTTGTATTATCCGATCCTGTTGAAACTTGCATGTCTTTTTGTCTTATGGACGGAGTTCACATGCCAAAGTCGCTGGCTATAGAGTCCAAGCCACCAACTTCAAAATTTTGTCAATTTCCACCGTATTGGAGCATTATAGTGTGAAGGGTCTCAGCAATCATAGCCAACATTCGACATGATTTGTTTTTGGCAGTGAAATGAAATTCGGGCATTAAAGGACACAGATCCCTGTCCCTTCATGTTTTGATCGCTATCACTTTGAATGATTTGTACAACTACTACTACTACAGGAAGAGATGTCGAACGTATAATAATTGGATTTGTAGTCACTAGTGAGATTGAAGAATGGTTTAGTATAAGAACAAATATGTGTATCGCATGGACATTTATTGTCCATAAACTATGTTTTAATCATTTAAGAATTGATAGAGTGCAGATGTATTGTTTCTTTCTTGATCGTGCATTATTATTACCCAGACAATACTTACAAAACAATATCGGAGGTGATTTTAGTGCAATACTTAAATTTATTTTTGACGACATAAAGTAAAAAAAAAGAGTAAAAATTGGAAATATGAAGATTGAAATAAGAAGTTGAATGACATAAATGTCGATTAGAGAGTCGAAACGAACAAAAGAGGAACTTAGGTTAACCTCCTGTTTAAGTGC
The DNA here is from genome assembly GCA_027563515.1 of Erythroxylum platyclados. Lineage (NCBI taxonomy): Eukaryota > Viridiplantae > Streptophyta > Magnoliopsida > Malpighiales > Erythroxylaceae > Erythroxylum > Erythroxylum platyclados. The sequence goes on along the minus strand of JAOQMM010000173.1, from coordinate 2,358,921 downwards.
ACACGTTCTCAATTGTCTAAAAGCAAAAATTAAGGAAGTTATATGTCATGTATTTTAATTAAGATGTGAATTATATATATAGACTAAAAAATTTTAAGATAGTATTAAATTCAATATTAATATAATAATACTTTTATAAATATTTGAATATACAAGAATTTTCAGCTGTCAAGTATTATAACATAAATTATAAAAATAAACTTATAATTTAGTATCTTAAAAATTTTAGTTTGAAGTGTTAGTTTTTTTTTATGTATATTAATTACTTTTCTAAAATAAAATTTAAGGAGACTTTAATATCTCTTCATTAAGAAGTTAAAAAGTAATAAATATATCCTTTAAAAGAAATTCGAGCCACAAGTGAACATTCCATATCAATCTCAATCTCAAAATGTGGCCATGTGAAGTCCATGGCATATATATCATCATCATATATAACTTCGTCGATTACCAAAATTAGAAGCATTTCTCAACTTATTTGTAAGCAAATCGATATCCGAGGATTGATTATTCATGTTTGCCTTATTTTCCAGCCTTCCTCTCAGGTTTCCAATTTGACGATGAAATATTTTCTTTCTAATATTTCCTTATAGAAAGAGGTGATAAAAACCTGAAACTTACGTTTATGGTTTTCATTATTTTATTAATTCTGACTACTGGCCAAAATTATGCTGTAATATTCTAATTTTGCGATTATGAAAATTGTTAAACCCTTAAGTTTTAATAGTAGAATCGTGTAGGCAGTAACGAGTCTTGATCAATATTTGACATTCAAGATTACAGAACAAGGCAAAGACTTGTGAGTGGGCAAGGAAAACGGACACTATCGATGAGTTTATATGCATTTGTTTACATTGGTAGACATCCTCGACAAGGTGCAAGATTCGGATGTCAGACCAAAAGACAACTTGAAAAGAACCTTAAGTTGAAAATTAGCTGGATCACTAGCATAAGAGAAACATGTGAGAGTTCTAAGGATTTAACGTGTGCTCAACTAGACGAATCATGACTAATGGATTTGACATGGGTAAGCATTGAATTGGATTAGTGTGCTATAAAAAAATTGGGCTTAGATGACTCATCAGTAAATAGAGATCAAGAGGAGATCTTAGCTCTAAAAGATAAAGACCATATGAAGGATCATTTGAAAATAGTAGAGTTCTTCACAGATATTGATGTATCATTTTTAGTTAAATATAACCCCTTATCTCGTTAGTCGTGATGTAGCTAAATCCTATTAAATAGAGACCTATTTGGATGGGTGTGTCATCCAATTAATTACTATAATATAATCTGATAAAAATAAAAGTGATCTAGTTAGCTTAATTCAATTAGGATTATGAATTATAAAATCAGAGGTGTCTATAAATATCTTATTTGAGGGGGAGAGAGAGAGGAGGGGAAAGTAATATATTTAGAGAGGGTATTCCTTTATATACTTTTGAAAAAGTGGTAAATGTTAGTTTTTACCGTAGCTCTTGTGTATTTATTGTTTTCTATGATTATTTAATATTTCTTAATATTCTTACTCGAGTGTGAGAGTTAAATAATTTAGAAGTCGTGAGGTGTTTGAGGACAAGGTTTTATTGGTCAATAATCACATGAGATTAATGTTGAATCTTGCTTAAACAAATCTAAACGAGATTGTCGTGTAAAGGATTAAACATGACTTCGGTATAAATTTGGTCTTTAGGAACGCAACTACTGTAATCACAATGTTATTTTTAATTATTGTCATATTTACTGTAATTGTTCGCAATCACTCTACGTTATGTACAATCAATTCTAAAGATAAAAACTACATTTCCTTTAGCAATTTTTAGCGACAGTATTGAAGAGAATGTTCTTTTTATTTTTGCTTATTCCAATAGCTTTTAAGAATATAATTCAACCCCATTGTTGATTTTTAATTTATTTCTCATTTAATTAATTTATTTATTACCATAAAAGTAGAACATAAAAGTATAACTAAACTATTGTAGGTGCATATCTTGTTTTATAACTATGTTTTAAAAACCGAACCAGCAGTTAAACCAGTAAAACAAAAAATTTAAGGTTTAAAGGGTTCAATTGATATTAAACCTCCTTAAAATTGACTAAATATTGAATAAAACTAAAGAATTTGAAATATGATTGAAAGAGATTTTATTAATTTGAAGTTTATTTAAAAAAAGATTATTAAGTAAAAACTAATTGATTTATTTTAATTTATAAGAACTTATTAATTTAATAAAATTAAATGATTAATTAATAAACTGATTATTTTTTAACAGCAAGATTTATTAAAGTAAATCAAATCGAAAATTTAAAAACTGAACCGAAAAGTTAGATAATTTAAGGTTGAACCGGTTGAACTTTTTATATCATAATTTATAGTAAAATTAAAATAAATAAGAAACAGTTGCAAAAACAACAATGAAAGGCAAAAATATGAAGGTAGGTCCGACAGTGGAATTGTGCTATACAGAACTCGTGAAGAAAGGGTCATAAGACAGAGAGAGCTACAGGTGCGGACAAAAATCGTGTCTGTGCACTGTTCGACAAAATGCCGGAGAGGATAGACGAGTTGTACCATCTGAAACAATGGTAGTATGCAAATTGTAACACTTGAAAATCTGAAATCTGCTTACCTAGATTTTTAATATTCTTCTATTTTGTAGCAGATGACTTGAAAGCTAAACAACAATGAGGTTGCACGGATGATAGATGGTGTGAGAAATCTTCATGTATCAGAAACGTTAGACAAAGAAACAAAAGAGACATCCATGACCATGACTTTGCAATAAATAATTGATCAACTCTGATTCTGGACTAGGTTCGAGATGAAACATTGCTTAGGAAAGCGGTCGGTTTGTCTTAATTCGGAACACTTTGTTCAGGCAGATTCGTTTGCTTGTTCTGTGGGAGTGTGACAAGGATATTCCCTTGCCGTCACTAACAATTTGAGGAGCATTTCAAGGATCAATATTTTTAACTAACTACATCATATTCAATAATATACATTCTTATCGCAAACTAATAAAGAGGTTTTTTCAATATTTTTATATACTCTTAAAAATATATACAACTTCCTTTAATCAAACTTAAGTTGGTTCATATACTTAATTAGGATTCGATTCAACCTAACCCAACTTAACGGATTTAGTATAAGTTAACTGGATTTTGAACTAAGTTTAGTTTTTTTACAAATTTTTGAGCTTCAAAATCATACTTGAGTTTAGAATAAGTAGTCCAACTTGATTAGAAACTCGACCTTTTTTAACTAAATTTTCAATTGAAATAAAATCATTTTATTATTGTAAATTAAAAATGATATAATTTTATACAATTTTCAAATCTATCATGAACTAATCGAGCCTCTTTTTTATTTTCAGGCCTTGGTCTGGCCTAACTTAATCCAATGCCATTCTTATGAATCAAACTAAAATTTTAAGATATTAATTTAAACACATTTTTATAATTTCTATTTTAAAAAATTAACAATGGTATATTTACACGTAATTAGATACTTATAAAAAGATTTATTATTATATTAGGATTAAGTTTAATATTATCTTAAAAATTTCTTAATC
>JAOQMM010000173.1:2277420-2289231 GCA_027563515.1 Erythroxylum platyclados | reverse complement strand
CCTTTCCAAGTGTTTTAGAGTCATTGGCACAAAGTCAGTGGTATTTTACGTCCAGACTTATTGTTCTGAAAGTGAGGCCACTTTCTATACTTTATAAAATTGAAAGTTACACATTGATTTAACTATGCATAATTCCTAAATACAATATAATATCGCTATACTAAGTCCCAAAGGATCTATTTTAATATCTCTACAATAGATGTGAATCTCTGTTTTTATATGATCACTTGGAAATTGAAGAACACTACAATTAATATAATTATCAAGAGGCTTTAGAGGGAGAGTCAAGACACCAATAATCAATCACTAGGGTTTGGTGATGGGTCAGTCGGGGGACATCAAAAGCATTAGCAATTGGCCAATGCGCATGTGAACATAGATTGTTTAGACCAATGAGATTCGATTTTGCATTAGGCCCTCAGATTAAGGAATCCCAGGCTCAAATCAAAGATTACCTTAGATAAACTACGCACTTTCTTATGCCTCCTGCTCCCAGCTTGGCCAGGTGTCAATCATCAACAAATCATATAGTCACATAGACCAAGGCAAGAAGGTGGTGTCAGCAACATTTCCCAATAGATTATCATCCCAACGATGGAAAATGTCGACTCAGAGACCTAACCCCCGCCAATCAAAATCACTTCTTTTTAGTTGTGATGCTCAGAGATGTATAAACTAATGAGCAAGAGCACATGAACTTTTATCATGACTTCCGAATTTTCTTCGACCAAGAAAGGAAAGCTAATGGCATTATCTATTTTCTAGAGAGGCGGGGGAGGCATGTTCCTGCTATCATTGATAATGGGTTCAACTTAATCGGATTAAAAAAAATTAAATTTAATCAAATATTAAGATAGAATTTAGATTTTATGTTAAAATTTAAATTATAAAATAATAAAATTATATAAAAATTCAATCTAAAGTCTACTTAATATTCTACTCACTTTGGTCATTCTTAATCTTATTAAAAAGTTTTAAAGAATGTAATTCTTTTTAAAGAACTACTGTGTTTAAAGAATCATTTTGATGAGTCAAGTTATAGGTGAGCAAACCCCGTATTACAATATAATTATTGGTAAGTCTTGGAACTTGTCCTTTTCTACTAAAATACGTAAATTTATGACCATTGGAGTTAGTAGTTCTCTTCAGGAATTAGATTATCCTCAAGCATGAAGTTATGGTGTGATTTCCATTAGATTATCTCAAAACATGAAGTTATGGTGTGATTTCCTTGTGCTCCAAAATAACTAAACAAAAGGGCAAATTCCTCTATGAATGATCCACTCATTTGCTTGACCTTTGCTAGCTCATGGCGTTGTGGATAGACTAGTTATATGTTATCTCAATTACATCACCAAAGCTTAGAGTTCATTATGGAAAAAGGATAGGAAAGAAAGAAAAGAAAGAAAAAGAAAAGAAAAAATAAAACATCAAAAAGTATAATCGGATCATATCTCTAGCTCTCTTTTTTTTTTTAGCTAACTACGTAATACAACATTCTTGATATTGTCAGTTGGAGGAGATGATTACATACTGTAGCTGGGAGGTGACTCAAGTCGAATATAATCATACATGACCCCCCGGAAAGGGTCTCCGACTCGGCCTCCGGTTCTTGACTGAGTGAGATAAATAGTATTGTTTCCTCTTTCAAATAGATAGTGAGGAAATTGAATGCTATACAACCTGTACAAGCCATGAACTCCGTGCCTTGCAACGGCGTTGTCTCTTCCAATTAGCCCTGTTGAGAAATGGGGTGGATTATTTCTACGTCTGTTCACACGTACCTTTACACATTACAAAAAAATCTATCAGTAAACATACATAAGAATGAAACTCTCTACTTCAACCATAATATGTCCTCTTTCACCTGTAATTCTGAGGCAGCAGCTGACGCCAAAGCCAACTGGAGTGTGTAGTTTCCAGTTCGCTTCACACTTTCGAGTTGAAACATTATCTTCCATGTGGTTTGTACATATCTTTTGTCTGCTAACTTTCTATAACAACAATGTAATTTCTAATTTGTTAGAATGAATGCATCAATTATGGTTGTTTATAATTAATCGAATTTGAAAAAAATTATTAAACTTGTTCTTCATTTCAATTACATTAGACTTAATTTATTGAATTCGTTTGAAATTTTTTTCGCCTTGCCCAACATTAGCCATGTAAACAGCAGAGGGTTTTAAAAAGGAAAGCCTACCTAAGAACATGAGCAAAGAACCAATCTTGACGATAGTTGCTAATCCCAACAATGTAGACCAGATCGTGTGTAGGATATAATTTAGAGTATTGATCCCATAGTCCGTATTGCCTAAACCTGATAAAGCAATGAAAATGAGTGCTGGAGTTGCAACGAAGTTGGAGCAGTAAAAAGTACGAGGTTTTAGGGTATAGGGCTAACTTGTTTGTTGGTTTATTAATGAACAATTTGTTGAGCAGTGTTGGGTCTGCTTCTGGAACAAAGAACTCAGCAGCAGTGCGATCAGGGAGGCCTATTTCCCAAATAGTTGGTCCATTTCTTGGTGGTTTAAACACCAGCACACCTAATTTCATCTTAAACCCTACATTCAATCATGCGATTGAAACCTTCATCATTTCCATGAGAACTTGAACATTCTCAAAAGATGGTAAATAACAACCAAAACATAAGCATAAGATTTTAAATTACCGATTCCGAATTGTAATGTATTAATGAGTGATTGCAGTAATAAATTACAATAATATTTTGGATATATAACTATGATCTAATTAAAAATAAGAAAATTATTATTGAATTAAAAAGAAAAAAAAAACAATTGATACCACTCTTACCTGCTTGGATGGTGATATTAAATTTGAGCTTGTAATCACCAATGACACCAGGAACCCAAGCATAGAGACTGTACACTCCACATCGAACATTTTCAATCAAGAAGTAACCATCTTCATTTGCTCTAGTCCAGAATTGGTAACCCTGTCATAGAATGAGCATATGAGCACTTACACCTCTATGATTCTTTCTGGTGTTAAGACTGAAACAAACCTTAGCTTCTGTTTGCCAGGAGCCAACATCTCCTGGTGCTGCCAAACCAACATAAGCATATCTGGCTCGTATCAGTCTTTCATTTATGTACCTACGACACAAGTACTACTGAAAGCTTCGGATCATATATGTAAGCAAGCATGTCACAATGTTAATTACCTGTCACGAACTAGTAGCTGACCCATAACGCTTCCTCGTTGATTGGCTAATGGCAAATCTTTCGATTGAGGAAAATTGTAAGGCCAAGCTTTCACTTCTTTCAGCATCTACTTTAAAAATGGTCATCAATTTGATGAGACATTTTCAACGTTCTTGTGAAGAAATTGAAAATTTTAGAACTGAAGAATCTTGCATCCTAATAAAAAAAACGCTACCTGTCTTTTTGCGTCTCTCCAAAGTCTGATACGATGGTTCTCTTTGGAAGGAACAGAGTTTAGATAGACAAATACTGGCCCAAGAACCTTTTTCCATGGCTCTCCATTTCGGTATCTCGTGTTCATGTCCTTCCCTGTATAGTGAGTGCTTGTAAACATCTGCGAATGAAGAATTGATAAAATAAAAATAAATTTTGTCAGGAAAAAATGAAAAAAAAAAGAAAGAAGAAGAGAAATTGCTAGGAAAATAACTAGGAAGTATATATAGGAAATAAATATTTTAGTAAATATTTTTTAGTAATTAAATAGTCAAACGAAATCAATTCATGATTTATCTATCATTAAACATAAAAGTACACACAAACATGCACAATAACATGAACTCTATTAAACACAATAACACAGAATAAATTTTGATAGGATACGTTTAGAATGGTTTAATCTAAAAGATGAAGTTATATGCTTCAGTTAATAAAAGGTGCCTACAGAGAGGACAGTAGGGCCAACATGAGATGTAAGGTCTTGTTTGAGAGGTCCACCGGCAAGGAACTCGTCGGAGGGCGTGATCATCCAAAAGCCAACAGGTGGGTCAGTTGATGATATCCATCCATGCACCTTGTTGTTTTTGTTCTCACACGAGTACTGGTACTTGTCATCCACCTGCACCATCATTCATTCAGGCAAGCCGGTTACACATTTGATAACTAATACTCTCATTTCTCACACAATCTATTTTGATATGTATTAAATAAATCTAAATTACTCCTAATAATTCATAAATTACGTTATTTGAATAAATTAATTGACGAGTCAATAAATTATAATAAAACAATAATTTCAATATAATTAATATGTATAAATTTAATATATTTTTACTCACCACTTTATCATCCTTCAAGTCACTAAAATATAAAACAACTCTCTAATTAACTGCTTAAACTTAAGAAATTTAATTGGTTAATACAAGAGTGAAACCACTATGTTTCATATTTGCTCTATAGGTTGTAATGTACTAATTGGCAGGCTATGTTAGCTTTCTTCCAAAGTAATGGAGCTATGGATACAATGAACTTGTCCTGTAGTTTAGATATATTTTTGAGATCCATGAATGTGGTAGCTCTCGATTCATGATTACTCAACTTGGAGGAGTATAAGCTTTTAAAATAACATATAGAGTTATTCACAATTCTTAAACTTGGATTGATTATTCTTAGTAATTGAAATTGCTTTAGAGATATATCTATATTAAATTAATAAAACATTCGAAATTGGGATTTTTGCCTCTTATTAACTAAGATCTCTTACTACCGTAACCTACCTTTGGGCTTAAACTTCCATTATGGTCACAACTCACAACCTTGAGAGAGCACAATCTAATGAATTCGAGGAAAAAAAGAGGAAGAAGGGGAAAAGGTTCCTATTATAGAAAAAGGTCCATTAACAACATCTTGATATGACGAGACCAACTAATAAAGGATCAATACGGAATGCTATAATCTAGTATGAAAAGAGAATCATTGAATATAAGGACTCGACACAATTTTAATGATAGATTTAAACAAAATTATGGCTAAATAAACATGATTTAATTAATTTTTAAATCTCACTCATTAACTAATTAGGAGATTCACGAACTTAATATATTGATTTAGAATAACAATCTCATAAACTAAAAACTCTAATTGGAAGTGAAGAGAGGGATACCTCTCCTCTAAATTCACGAAGGGTTGTATTGGTTAAGAGAACGGCTTCAGGATAGGCAAGTCGTCGACCATTTCGACGGTCCATAGGAGTTGGCATCATCCTTTGCCTATCATCCGATATTGCCATGAAGTGAAACCTGTAATTACACATGTCATGACTTATTTAGCTCACCAGAAAATAGAAATAATTATAGCAGAAATTGAATTTTAATAAACAACGATGCATGTGGCATCTTCTTTTCATAAAATACAGAACTTATGATTGGTATGATTTCTTTTCTCATATCAGAAATGAAGTAAATCGTTTTTTGAACTAATAAAATTTCAACTCGTTAAAAATGATATTAAAAATAGGGTAAAATAATTTTTTTGTTATTTTTAATTTTTTAGAAAAATTTCTTATTTTAGACTTTTGTTAAAAGTAGCAAGAAAAAAGACATAACATGAATAATACAACTAAATCAATTAAATAATAAAGATATAACTACCCAAATCAATTATTAAATTTGAGTCGAATTAATTAAATCTAATTTAAATAAATAATTTACGATAATTATAATAAATTATTTTTATGAACTGAATTTAATTTATTTAAATCAAATTTAAGAGTTGAGTTAGATTATCATGTCAATATTATTTGGTTGGTCCAATTGTATTATTTACTTTATTTATGTTTTCTATTATTTTTTAAATAAAAGTCTAAGAGAATTTTTTAAGAAATTAATTATAACAGAAAATAAATAATTTTAAAGATTAAAAGAATTTTTAAAATTAGTTAAACTTCAAAATTTTTAGCATCTTTTACTTTTAAAAAATATTAATTATTTATGATATTATAAAAAAAGTGTCACAAAATGATAATATCTAACTTGTCATTTTGGAGCTTGAGAACAATCCTTATTTGATCGATGTCAACATCTGGCCATCCTTTTAGTCGCTCTAATATGGCATACATGTAAACTCCTGAGCATCCACGCTTTAATATATACCTACAAAGATAAAGAACAAGACCCTTTTTGCAAAATTATATTTATCAAATATGTACATATAACACTTCCTAATTAAAAGAAAAAATATATCCAAAATGTAAAATAAGCTGCAGTTTTTAAAATAAATCCATTCAATTACCCATTTTTTTATAGACAATGTAGGGAAATTACCTCTTGTCTATATTTAAAGGGACTGTAGAGTTACTAGTTATCCATGGCCTTGTAAACGAAATTTCTACTTGATTGTCATCTTCCATTATAACACTAAAGTTTGTTGCTTTGAATCTGCAAAGTAATAAGTTTATCTTATTCAAGTGCATAAATAAAGTGTATGACATTATTATTATTATTATTATTATTATTATTATTATTATTATAGTGTGATTATGATAAATTACTACTATATTGTGTTATTAAAAAGAATCGATATATTTATCATTATGCAAAACTTAAGTATCATAGACATAAAAGATTCTAATGTATGACTCAGACACTTGTTATATGAAACATGAGAACATATGATCTTTTTTTTAAAGTTAAGATTATTTGTTCTCGTTACTCTATTCCTACCATATTCCATGAGTATCCATCCATCTATTTTCTGTAAGTCCCATTTATTGAACAGATAAATGTTCATAAAATATGATAAAAATAGGATAATAAGAACAGTTGATTTGTTCCCCTTTTTTTTGTTGTTGCAAAAGTTTGAAGAACTAAGCTAGGATTACTGTACTTACCTGTCATAAGATATACGATATCCAGGCTTGTTCCAGACAATATCCCAGTATCTAAATTTTATCAGAACAGTAAACAATAGCATCAAAAGTTCAAGGTTAGTGAAGAATGGTAATTTTTGTTTATTTAAAATTTTAAAATAATTAATTAAAATTATATTAATTTATTAATTTATATAAAATAATATTATTTTAATTCTAGATTGGTCATCGGTTCGAATAAAAGAAACAGTTTTTTTGTAAAAAATTACAAAAGAAAGATTGTATATATTAATGACTTTCTTATTACCTTCACAAAACAAAGAGTCTTGTGTACGGAAGTACATTCACTTTGAATTTTTTTTATCAAATTTGGCTATTTCAATTAGAAACTAAGCCGACTTGGCCACACCAAAAAAAATAAATCAAGTGATCAATAGAAGCAGTTGAGAATATTTACACAGACCCTCGATTACGGTTGGCATTTTGGAGTTCAAGTACGTTATCTATTCCATGATATTGTATTCCAATTATATCTCCCGCTGGTTTGGAGAGAGTGACTTGGAAGACGCCATTATCGATCACTATCTGTAACATTGTTGTCTATCATTACCACAAATCTTCTGGCAGTTGAGCTATGGCAATCACAGCACCAAAAAAAAAAAAAAAAAGAAAAGATAAAGAGCCTATGTTTAAATTCTTTATGAGGTTTTGGAAGTGGGATCATCATCTCAATGATCTATGCATGTGGTAGATATAAGAGCTTAGACTTGATATTATTGAAGATTATGTTATAGCCTATTCCAAAAAAATGCGTTTCTTTGGAAAAAAAATCTTATACCAACACTTATAAACATTGTTAATGACTTATATTAATTTTAAATTAAAAATACAATATTATAATTCTTTCTATTATCACAATTTACTATAATACTATAATTTGATCTGAATTATAGTAATATAATTTTTAATTTTTAATTTTTAATTTAATATCGTGGTTATTTTAGCCCATTATGTGACTATAGTCTTGAAGATTCAGGATTACAAAACAAATAGATGAGAAGAAAATGCATGTTCAATTAGTTGATAACCCTAATGATCAGAAGAAGAAAATGGGAACGAGTTGTGATTACTTGGCGATGATTCTGCTTTAGTTGCAGCCTGACCCTTAAAGTTGAAAAGCTATTGTTCCGAGAAACTTCCCTGCAATACTTAAATGAATAAAAACGAGTTATCACATGGAGATTTAAGTAAATTCAGATGAAGAAGTACTAAGCTGAGAAGAGCTTACAATTAGTCTCACCTCTGCAGTATCGCTGGACCTTCAATCCTCATGTTCATTGCATACTCCAACCACATGAAAACAAAGGCAAGAAAATGGAGACCGAAAGAAAAGTATCTGATATTCATATTTTCCAAGAGAATTCTGTGAAATGAGAAAACGGAGATCAAATTTTGGAAGAGCTATCTAGCTGTAGACCAAGAGCTGGAGGGTTTGAGTGGAAAGTAAAAGCCAGAGTACTTGCTCACGATCATGAGAGGCCAAGAAGAGAAAGAAGCATACAACCATTGGCAGTCACCTGCATTCCTCTCCATTTTGGCGACTAAATATATGCTGCTCGTTGTGCTTAAAAAGAAATATGTAAAGGAAGTAAGGACTTTGGAAGTTGTGATTGATTATCTTATTAATATGTTTTCTATTTTTGACAAATTTAAGTTTATAATAATATGTAATATACTGTTTGAAAATAAATTCTAAAGTGCTATAGTTATTGACTTTAACATTTTAGAAAATAAAATTACAAATAAATAAAATAAGTTGTCAAGCCCAAAAATTTACAAATTGAAATATTTTTAATTAAATTAAACTTGATTGCTAAAAAAATTCAATAGATCTTTTGGCAAATTGAATATTTTTCAAATTGGTTTATTAGACGTGAGTTTAATAAAGTAATGTTTAATTAAAATTTTTAATAATATAATTAATTTTAAATTTGGGTTGGAATTTAATCATGTGTAAAGTCTAAAATTATCTTTTCTATATTATATGTAATTGGAAAATCACACGATTGTTTATCACAGACGGTCTCACATTTGGACAATGCACGTACAGTTGGGATATAGAGGATCGAATATCAAATTGTTAGTTCCTCAATCAGCTTCGTTTTCTCTAATATGGCATCTTAATGAAAATCACATGTGTTATTGTGCTACGATAGTCATATGTTGGTGTGGTTCCAACATCCAGATAGTGTTATGTGCTCTGCTTTAGTAGGTGTAACTATTAATGATGGATAAGAGCTGACAAGGAAATCATGATTGTAACATGGCAATCAAAAGATTAAAGGTCACATAATTTTTAGTTATCTAATTGTACATCAACAATACTAGGTGAAATTCTATTAAAATGCAGGATTTAAGGAATTCGTAGCTTTATTCATATCAAATAGAGAGTTTGTTTCTGATTTATAGTTATCTAATTATCTAACACATAATCACAACAATTTAATTATAAAAAGTTGAGTTCTATCAAGTCACATAAAATTACAAATTTATAATTCATAATTCAAGAGATGATACTTAATAAGTTAAAAGATAATTATTAATGAACTCAATGCATAATATGATATTTATCATTTTAATCATTATTTTTTATTCTGATTAGTTTAATTTTAATCACTTGAAAGTAATATAATTATAATAATAAAAAAGAAATAAATTCAATTAAATGTTCTTTGTTATTCCTATCTCATAGATAATGCAATAAGATAAAATAGTTTAGACAGTTATTTTATATTTATTAGTAACTTTTTCGTTTATATGGAAGCACCTGGAAGAAGCAAACCTGAGGCTTTTGGGCTTTGTCTCTGTGTCAAATGGAGCTCTAGAGAAAAAGCAAAGTTGAGGCTAAACTGAGTTGGCTGAAGCCCAAAAGGTTTCTTCAACTTGTTAACAATATTTTAAAAATTAGATAGAAGTTAAATTGGTAAGATAAAAAGTTTAAAGTTTAAAAGATTTATTTTGTGTTATACCGTTATAAAATCAGTTAAAGATTGAATAAAATTGAAAAATTTGAAATATGATTAAAGGAGACTGTCTTTACTTTAAAGTTTAATTAAAAAGAGGGACTGTTAAATAAAAATTAATTGGTTTATTTTGATTTATAAAAATTGATTAGTTTACAAAAATTGATTAATTAATTAATTAATTGATCTATTTTTAACAATAAGATTTGTTAAAGTACATCAAATTGAAAAATTAAAAACCGAACAGAAAAATTAAATGGTTCAAAGTTTTTACTGTTGAACTGCCTGAACTGATTCAGTTTTTTAATCACAACTTGTTAGTATCACATTTCCGATAATTTTTTATTTGTTTGTTTTTCACTTTTAATTGTTAAAACTTTTTGTCTTAGATTTATCATATTTAAAATTTTAATGGAATATCTAAATTAAGGAATTAAATTTTTTGCTCAAATGCATTTAAGGAATAAGTTAAATTTGATTTTTTCAACCTAAAGTGCTTATAATTTCAAACATATTTTTCCTTTTTTTCTGGATTGAATCTCAAATTAAAGATATAAAATTGTAATAAATGAATATTTAGGCTTTCACTTTCAATAATGCTTCTCTATCTATATACTTGTTTTTTGCCTATGGATTTCCATAAGGATTAGAAAGAGTGTATATAATACATAGCTGAATTTGAATAATAAACCATATCAACAATAATTCTCTAATGAAATAATTCATATTTAATGTCATTGTCAAAATGACAGCAAAATTTAAGTACATCATACCATACTGAATTTAAATAAGTTAATGCATATTATTTCTGACTTGTTCAAATATAAAACATTAAAAAAAACACTTTAGCTGCAGTAATATTAAGAAAATTTCAACTTCTTTTGACATATTATGTAACTAATTTTGCGCATATGCAACTTATATATATATATATGTTAGATAAGTTAATGTACTCATAAGAACGAAAAATTGGTAGCTTAATTACAAATTAATAGAGTTAATTACTATTTATGTACTTTATGAAATGAAAATTATAAGTTGGTTTTACTTATTTATTTGAATAAAATCACATATGTATATTTTTACATGTTTATATAATAAAAAGTGAAGAATTTTTACTCAAATGCAAGAGTATAGTCCACTTGTTTTTCCTTTTTGCTGTTGGCTTTATTTCTGATATGTTTTCCAGCTCCATTTCCATGCATGTAATTGTTGGGAAACCGGGATGGGATCAAATCTCAACTGAGCGGAATAATTACGAAATTTTTTTGTATTTTGATTTTCCGAAAACTAAGATTACTTTATTTCCATAAAATAATTAGCGCATAATTATAATAAAGCATGAATTGTAATTCGTACCTTATTCTAAAGCTTAATCTTTATTTTACCGTATCCCTCGAAAAGTTTTCAAAACTAATCCATCTAAACCACCGTAGCCGTGCAAGTGTCCGGTCTCTAATTGATAAGTGCAAAATATTATATCTTTTATCTTTCTAAACTTAGGCGATTTAATTATTTTTGTCTCACATTTGGGCATGATTATTCATATTTTATTATTTTAGGCCCTAAATTATTTCTTCTAAATTTTCCTGTACAAATTAGCATAAGTTGAAATGTTTTTATTGTAGGTTAATGGACTAATGAGAAGACATAACGAAGATAACGCTTGCAGCAGTGGGAAAGAAAGCAAAACGTGAGTAGATAAAAAGGCAAAAGCAGCAGAAACAACGCAGCAGAAGCATAAAACATCAACTAGAAAATGGACTGGAAAATGGATAAAAAAGTCAGCAATAAATGAATCAAAACGTTAGCAGAAATAAAGAGGAGAACCAGCAGCCAAGATAACACAAAAACGTGATGGATTTAAGAAAATAGCAGAGGAATTAAAGTCGTTAATAGCTGGACAAAAATGCGTTAAAGCGAAAGAGAAGAAAGAAAACAACAACAGGAAAGAAGCAAGGGTCCAGTAGAGAAGAAGAAACGT
>JAOQMM010000173.1:2229652-2239877 GCA_027563515.1 Erythroxylum platyclados | reverse complement strand
CTTAGGCCGAAGTTTTGCCAATGGGGTATTTCGCCCAAAGAAGTCATGCCAACGAGCTGTGTCGCCCACCGAAGTTAGGCCAACGAGGTGTTTTGCCCATCAAAGTTGTGCCAACTGGCTGTTTCGCACAACAAAGTTGTGCCAACGGGGTGTTTCGCCCATCGAAGTTTTACCAACAAGATGTTTCGTCCATTGAAGTTGGGCCCACGGGGTGTTTTACCCACCGAAGTTGTGCCAACTGATTGTTTTGCTCAACAAAGTTATGCTAACGGGGTGTTTCGCCCACTGAAGTTGCTCCAATAGACTATTTAGCCCATCAAAGTTGTGCCAACGGGCAGTTTCGTCCACCGAAGTTGTGTCAACGAGCAGTTTCGCCCACCCAAGTTGTGCCAATGGGCTGTTTTGTCCATCAAAATTGTCCTAAAAAGGTGATTCGCCCACCAAAGTTGTGCCAACGGGGTGCTTTGCCCATCAAAGTTGTGCGAATAGGGTGTTTCGCCCACCGAAGTTATGCCAAAGTATTGTTTAAGCCATCGAAGTTGTGCCAACGGGGTGTTTAGGCCACTGAAGTTGTGCCAACAGGGTGTTTCGCCCACCGAAGTTGTGTTAATCCGACGTTTTGCACGAACTTGTGCCAATCGGTTGTTTCATACCCCAAAGTTGTGCCGACGGGGTGTTTCACCCACCCAAGTGGTGCCAACAAGTTGTTTCACCCATCGAAGATACTCCAACGGGGTACTTCGTGCACCAAAGTTGTGGCAATGGGGTGTTTCACCCACCGAAATTGGGCCTACAGGGTGTTTCGACAACTGAAGTTGCACCAATGGGCTGTTTTGCACACCGAAGTTTGTGCCAACGACGTGTTTCGACCATCAAAGTTGTGCCAACGAGGTGTTATGCCCACCGAAGTTGTGCCAATCGGATGTTTCGCACAAACTTGTGCCAACCAGTTGTTTCGTGAACGAGGTGTTTCACCCACCAAAGTTTTACCAACAGGCTATTTTGCCCATCGGGGTGTTTCGCCCCCACCTCTGTAACTACTCCCACAGGCTCGTGCTTGTAACCCATTCAAGTCGATGTATATGAATCCCAAGTGTACAATCGAACTATTTAAACAGGAGAAACATACCCAGGGACAAGAGGGTAAGTCGAATTGGCCCATTCATTCTTGATCATGTGGAGGTCCGAGTGGCATATCCCACAGTACATCACTTTGAATGTAATATCTTTCTCTCCTGTGGCCCTAAATTATGTCACAAGAACCAACCTTACCAACTCCATTCTTCAATATAGCTTCTGAATTTCTTATTTTGAAACTTCAGACTAAACAAGAAAAGGGAACGAAAGGGAAGGTCGTTGAGAATGAAGTTTATGATATTGAGAAAACAGGTAAGTGGAAAGAACCTCCTGGAGAATTTGAATGGAGAGAGGATGCCAGAACTGTCTCTTGCTGCCCATCCAAAGGCTTGCTTTGCTTCCATTTCCTCTGGCACTTCGGTCACCATTTTCATTTGTTCTTCGCTTCAACAAAAGAAAAACAACTCTCATCAAGAATTTGCAATGGGCTTGACTCTGATGCAGCGTCTGATGTTTTTGTCATATATGAATAATGGTATAATGCATTCATATTTTATAAAGTAATTGTAAATGGTGATGTGGCACATTACCAAATGATTCCTTATTTTTCTCGTAGGTGTTATCGTACACCAATTGAAATGAAAATAACCAAAAAACAAAATGAACTGCCTGTCGATAACTACAACATAGACCAGTAGCATCCTAAGATGTGCAAGTTTTCCTGATGCTCTGTATTATTCCTTAGCATTTGTTCTTTACATGCAGAACAGAAGTAATGTTGTTCTATTGCTGATATACAATGTTCATTGGTTCCAAAGTTGTGGGGCCTGGCAATTAAAAGAAATCAGAATGATTGAAAAAAAATAGTGATAAGCACCATTTCGTTTATAAAAATCACTCTGATTGAAACTTTGTCAGGGTACCCCTGCAGTTCCAATTCATTTCAATATATTTTTCAAGAACCCTGAAAGAGTTAATCATTCACACACAAGATTGTCATCATTTCACGTAAAGAAATCTCTTGAAACGTAACAGGAACAGGCAAAACGAACAGACGATCTGTTGCCCGTTCTCCTGAGGAACCGACCCAATTAAGGCCTTCGATTGGGCTGCCAGGGACTCATCTGGTCGTCTCTATCCTTTCAAGTTCTCTAGGAGGTAAATGAGTCGTCCTTTTATGGTTTAAGCCCTCACCTCGTCCTAGTCAGGCTCTGGAAAGTTACGTATCTAAAAAATAAACATGCAGGGAAACAGGTGAGGAAGATGTCAGTTTGAGGTGTTGTATCGTGGTATATGTCACTCTGCTCCTCACCTTATCATGGATGACGGGGAGTCTCAAAATACCCTCAGGTTTAGACCTCTCTGCTCTTGGTCTAGATTTTATTTCTCGGTGAACCACTATGGTTTTCGAATCATTTTCCAGACGACATGCTCTATATGACAATGCTCCTCTTCTGTGTGCAGGTATTACCGTTTAGTCCCTTGAAACACTTTTGGACTCGCCAGCCAACCAGGCAAGAACATAGACGTGGTTGGTCTCGGAGGGCTAGGCCATATGGTTGTCAAATCGCCAAGGCTTTTGGGGCCAAAGTGACTCTGATTAGTGGATCTCCTAGCAAGAAGGAGGAGGCATTGGAACTTCTTGGTGCTGATATATTCATGGTTAGCTGCGACCAAGAGCAAATGCAGGCAAAACATTACTTGTAACATTCCTGCAAGTCTTCAGAAGTTGTATTGTGTTTAAATATTTCCAATGTATCATACTTTGCAGGCTGCAACAGGTACCTTAGATGGTTTTGTTGACACTGTCTCTGCAGTGCACAACATTCTGCCATTGCTTGGCTTATTGAAATTTGATGGAAAGCTTGTTTTGGTGGGTGTACCAGAAAAGCCTCTTGAACTACCAGTGTACCATCTAATTTCAGGTGAGTCCAGGAAATTCTATACACATCTGTTCACTTTTTTACTTCCAGTTTTCAGGGTTAAGTGAAAACTAAAAAACCAGATAGGTCATAGGGGGACAGTTGCTGGAAGTGCAGCAGGAGGACTGAAGGAAACACAAGAGAAGATTGATTTTTCGGCTAAACACAACATAACAGCAGAGATTGAGGTTATTCGTGTGGAATATGTGAACACTGTGATGGAACGTTTGGCCAAAGGTGACGTTAGATACCGATTTGTCATCGCCATTGGGAAAACTCTGGCCACTGCCAATTAATAAAGACATTTTGGAACTATAAGTCTACAATAGGTTGATGAAGGCAGAGTGCATTGTGACATTGTCAAAGTTTTAGCATAATCTTGAAAGTCTTTTTTTTTTTAACCAAAAACTTAAAATAATTATATTTTAAATGTATATTGAATAACTAAAAATTTATTGTACAAATTTTTTAATGATTAAAAATTGAACTGATTTGGTTAGTTCAATTATTAAAATTTTAAATTTGTTAATTTTTTGTTCAGTTTTTAAAATTTTGGTTCAGTTTATTTTCTAACCTTTTTTTTGTTAGAAACCGATCAATTTATTAATTATTTAGTTGATTTTTGTAAATTAATCGATTTTTTAAAATTAAAATTAATTAATTTTTATTTAATAGTCTTATTTTTTAATTAAAATTTAAATTATTTGATGAGTAAAAACAATTTATTTAAATCATATTTTAAAATTTTTATGAAGATTAATATCAAATAAATCTCAAATCTCTTGTTTTATGTAAGTTTTGATCCAATTTTTAAAATGTTGATATTTTTGGATATATAGTAAGTAAATATTTAATTATATATCACAGATAAAGAATCACATAATATATCTTAAAATTTCTATTTTGGATTTTCATATTTTATAATTTTTTATATTTAAGAGTATTAATTGATGTTTTTACCGTGAACTACTTTTTTTTATATGTGTAAAAATTAGGATTTTAGACTTTTTGATGATTTAATGTCTTAACTTCCAGGAATTTTTAATATCTTTTGATATGATGTGAATTCATACCATATTATATGTTTCCGTACAAAAAAGTCACCTAGCACCTATATGAGAAGAATTTGTCAAATGAGTTCAAAAATAAGCTTGACTAACCTTATACCTATAACAAAATTCGGAAAGAGATCATCTGTTTCACATTTTCTGTGTCATCCCTGTCTGAACCCCTCACATTCATATGTTTTACGCTGTTGCATTTATTTATTGTGAAACATGTGAATGGCAAGAATTGGCACAGGATGGAACAGATAACGTGGAACAGACGATCTCAAGCCCAAAATTCAGAATTGAAAAATCGGTTTGGATGAAGCCGAGCTGGTAGGCACCATGCTCAAACGGTGTCTTTCTTCGATTTCCAAATCACAACCGGAAACTTCTGCAATCTGTACGAGAAAGATTGTAATATATGCTGTCTGATTTCATTGTCACTTCAGCTTTGAACGTGGCACTTCATCATATCCCCTCCACCCATTTCGCCAAACTTTAATTCTTGTCCACTATTTCAGATAAATCCATAAATAAATTATTTTTATTATTTTAATGTGTACTCGTTGCTTACGTGAGATTCAGGAAAAAAATGTAAATGAGATGAGTTAAAAACTTAAAATAGAGTAGAAATAGAAAAAATATAACAGTTCCTAATTATGCAAGCTATTCGTTGTTTTTCTATCACTCCCTCTTTTTTTATTATTTGACTTATGTGCAATGAAATCAGAATATTAAACAAAACAATGGAAGTCGTCTACAACTGATTTTTTTCACTAATCCATGACGAGAACTTGGCAGTTTAAGACCAAGACTTTAAGACACGACAAGGATGCTGTCCCTCTCACTCTTTCACTTCAAGTAGAATAACAAAGCTAGTTCTTTTAAATTTCTTTTTATTTAAGAGGTTATAGATTCAAATTAATGTGAGAAAAATGTAATTTATTTCAACTTAAAAGAATAATTTTTAATTTTTAAAAATACATAATTTTAAAATTGTCTATATTTTATTGATAAAAAAGAATAATAAAATTTTACTTTGATCACTATATATAATTGAACTAATGTGATCATAATCTACTCTTCATTTTTAATGTAAAAATAAAAATTTAAGGTGTTAATTAATCTCATTTCCCATTAGTTGGACTAACCCATAAACTTAAACTATTCCTTCTTTTTGTGATAAAAACTTAAACTTTTCCTTAATCATGCTGCCACCGTTGGCCACCGCCCAATTAGTTAAAGTGGCCAAACCATTTTCTTACTTTTTTCAGGCAAAGTATTCATATTTCTTTCTTCAATGGAACGTGATCAATTTGGTCATTCCCATTCAACTTTATGGCAAGAGGATTCATATTTTAAAATTAAAAGAAAAAAGAAAAAAGAAGACAATATTACGTTATTACAAGATATCTAGTTCATTAGATTAGTTTAGTATCTAAATTAATTAATTTTATTAATTAAAATAAAAGAAATAGCAATATTAACATAAAATATTTTGCCTAAATTGATTACAAAAAGAAGAAGAAAAAAGAAGGGTGTGCTTGCCGCATACACATATCGCTAGATGGGTCAATAGTCATATCGCTAAATATATTCACCATTTTTGACAGACCTAACTTGAACTGATGCCTAATCCGAGCTCACCAGTGACGTCAGCCACATAACAATGAAAGAAAAAATCGTCTACACTTGCTTGCTCGGGAACTCCGTTAACTTTTGCTTGTCCCTGTTCTTATAAAGGCCCTGACTATCTCTCATCTCTTTGTAGCTTTTGACATTCTCCATCTTAGTCTTATTTCTCTTCGTTGGACATGGCTATCGCACCAGAAGCAGAACACCCTGTGAAGGCCTTTGGTTGGGCAGCTAGAGATGAATCTGGCCATCTTTCACCTTTCAACTTCTCCAGAAGGTATAGCTTTCATATTGTTGTTTTGTCTTGGAAATCATCAACTTACTTGAACATCATAAGACGATGTTTTATGTGTTGTTACTTGCAGAGCTACTGGTGATGACGATGTAAGGTTCAAGGTAATATATTGTGGGATATGCCATTCTGATCTTCACAGTGTCAAGAATGACTGGGGCTTCTCAAAGTACCCTCTTGTTCCTGGGTATGGCCATAACTTCTGTTTCTTAGTGTTCTCTTGTACATGCTTCGTAGTTTGGTCTGGATTCTTTGTTTTCTTCGGCCTTCTTTCTAAAGCAAAACTTTTGGCAAGAAACTCTATACAATATAATAATTTGTCTAATATAGTATCATTAATTTATAGTTTTTATTATATTTGATTACACAGGTATTAATGCTTTTCAATTAAAGTAGTTTGTATGCTTTGAATTTAAGCAAACTAGGTGGCCAGCAAGTGAGCACAGACCTACCTACCGACCCACTAGAAAGTGTGCTTCTCTTGGCTCTGTAGGCCAGAACCCATTTGTTTACTTTTTTAGAGTTAGTGGAATTGAATTCTCGAACTCGAAGACGACATGATAGCTATAGTACCCCACTTGAATATGCGATTTAACAGAGAAGAAATAGTTCCAATCTGAAATTTCATCAAACAAAAGGAACCATTTTAAATTTATCTTCCTTTTCAAGAATGGAAGCTGACTACTCAATCATCTTCTTTACGTAGTGAAGGTTGTGAGGTCAATTTTTTTTTCCTGAAACGATGAAAACTCCCTAAGCTTTTTCAACCGATACAACAAACCGTAATTAGATTTCTTAATCCTGATTACTCAATCCTTTGCAAGATACTACCACTTAACAGGCCAATCCTTTGACAACACTTTAACCTGATCAACTTCTTTGTCAACACTCGTAAAATTATAGCTTTATTACTATTCTGCAGGCACGAGATTGTAGGTGAAGTAATAGAAGTTGGGAGCAAGGTGAAAAAGTTCAAGGTGGGAGATAAAGTCGGTGTAGGATGCATGGTTGGTGCATGCCACTCGTGCGATAATTGTACCGACGACCTTGAGAATTACTGCCCGAAGTTGATACTCACTTACTGTTCAACCTACTACGACGGAACCGCCACTTATGGAGGGTACTCCGATCACATGATTGCTAATGAGCGATACATCGTCAGGTTTCCTGATAACATGCGGCTTGACGCCGGTGCTCCTCTCCTTTGCGCCGGGATCACAGTTTATAGTCCGTTGAAATATTATGGACTGGCCGAACCTGGTAAACATGTTGGTATAGTTGGGCTTGGAGGACTAGGTCATGTGGCTGTGAAATTTGCCAAAGCTTTTGGTGCTAAAGTGACTGTAATTAGTACTTCTCCTACCAAGAAAGATGAGGCATTGAAACATCTTGGTGCTGAATCATTTATAGTCAGTCGTGACCAAGACCAGTTGCAGGTAGACAGTGACCCTTAATTTCTTGATCGCATCATGGTATTAAATTGTACTGATTTGTCGTAATTGCGATCGTATTTCTTGCAGGCCGCATCGGGCACATTAGATGGCATCATCGACACGGTATCTGCAGTGCATCCCATCGTGCCATTGATTGGCCTGTTGAAGACTAATGGGAAGCTTGTGTTAGTGGGTGCGCCTGAAAAGCCTCTTGAGCTACTTGCATTTTCTTTGATCGCAGGTAAAGTACTAGATTCTTGTTCAATCCTATTCTTCTTAGGATTTAAGTGTGGAGATAGTCTAAATAGGATGATGAATCATTAAATGTCAGGAAGGAAGCAAATTGGTGGGAGTGGGATTGGAGGAATGAAGGAGACTCAAGAGATGATTGATTTTGCAGCAAAACACAACATAGCTGCAGATATTGAGATTATTTCAATGGACTATATCAACACAGCTATGGAGAGATTGGCCAAAGGAGACGTCAGGTACCGATTTGTGATCGACATTGGAAACTCCCTGGAAGCCACCAAGCCTCGCGCTTAAGTTGCCCGTCTTTCATCGATCACTCTGCTCCAGTCCTTTGAAATAAATCTGTAGCTTTTCTTTTTCTAATGAAGGATCAAGGATGAGTTTGTACTTTTTATGTGAAGCATATTACCGAGAGATGCAAATGTTATACTTTCACTGTAATTGTAGCAACTTTAACTTATAATGCGTTACATTTGAATTAAAGATATTAATAGATTCTCTAGACTTGACAGCCAACACATTGAAATCATCCTAGTTGTAAATTTTGTTAGGGATGGATTAATTTTATTTTCAGTTTTTGGTTCTTATTATTAGATTTTGCTTTTTGTTTTTTATGAAGTTTGTAATAAAAAAATTGAAAATAAAATATATTTGATTGAGATATATAATAAAATCACCCCATTCACAGAGTCATTTACAGCATTTTCGTGCAAATTGCTTTGTTTAAGACAAGACGATTATGTGGCTAACATAGCATTGGCAAAAATTTTGAAAAGTCAAGCTTGGAGAAGCCAGTCATGTGGAAGGAACTAAGAACAGCACGTCAAGGTGTCCTGTTCCTAGAGGTCAAAGTGTCCAGTTTCTACAGGGCATTGAAACGAAGGAAGATGATGAAACTCACTGACAATGAGACTGTCTTACAATTCACACCACATAACATCTTCAAAGTGGAGAGGTTGTGTTGGTGGTCTTCAAAGTGGAGAGGTTGTGTTGGTGGTGGTCGACAAAACGTTATGCTCCATAGAAACTTCTGTCTTAAAGTAAATAGATTGAAGAGCTTTAACTTCTAATTTATTGCACCTTGAAGACCATGAAAAATGATGATTGGTGAATGGTGAGGACGAGAGAGCTGAGACCAGTGTCCAACTCAAGTGGCTGATATGATACGCGTTAGTTGACTTTCACTGTTCTTCTACAATTTTTCTTTACCAGCCCAAAAACATTTGTCTGCATTTGATGATTGCTAAGGTTATATTTGGATGGGTTGTTATTAGTGAAATAGAATGAAACGTAATATTAATTCATCGTTTGAGGTGAGAGTTTATAATAGAATGAGATGAAATACGATAGAAGGGGAAGGTTTCACATTACATTCTATTTCATCCTAAACAGTAAAAATAAGTTACTTCCGATTTAGGGAGATTTATGATGAGATGTAAAATGATAAACAACATTTCAGTGTATTACATTATAAACTCTTCTTGCAAACAACTTTTGATTATATTACATTATGAACCCTTCCATCCTTCTCAAACAACAATTTTCTAATATTAAATCTATTTACATTCTATTCCATTATAAATCATTCAATTCTATTTCATTTTATTAAAAAACTTACGTCCAACTAAATATAACCTAAAGGTTGTGACTTCCTAAGTAATTCCAACAATAATTAAAATAAACAAAAAACTGATTTTTAAAGTCAAAAGTTAATAAAATATGAAATTTAGATTAGAACTCTTATTTTTTCAAAAATATACTTTTTCATTTTAATTTATTAAATATTGTTTTATAAAATTAAAAAAATTAAGAAAAATATTTTATTAAGTTTTGGTATATGTGACAGAACTTGAACCTGCATATACATTAGATCCAATTTCAATAGCATTTTTTGAACATAAATTTACTGAAAAGTTTAATTAAATTTTGTGATACAATAAAACATATCTTGATAATTTAAAATACGAAAAATAAAAACATTTCTATCTTTAGATATGCGAGAATCAATCCTTAATAATTAACTTCTAAAAAGAAAAGCTAGGGTTGTTTCGTTCCATTTCTTTTTTATTTTAATTTTTAGTTTCATTTTTAGTTTTTAATTTATGTTTTTCTTAATAAAAGACATGTTTAATTTGTTAATATTTACACAGGTATATTTTTATCACTAGTAATAATTATATATTAGATGAAAATTAAAGAAAAATATTTTTAATTAAATAAATTTCCTTTAATATCTTATATAATATTTCTTAATAAAGTATTAATAAAAATTATTTTTATTAAAATAAATAATTTAAATTAACTTTTTATTTAGAAATTAATATTTATTTCAATATATTTTTAATTATTAAATCAAGTTTTATTTGAAATTCATATATTTTGAAGATATTTTAAATTTAATTATATTTATTAATAATAATGAAAATATATTTATTTAATTTAATTAAAAATAATTATTAGATAAAATAAAATTATTCATGATTCATATTAATAATTAATTTTATTTAATTAAATATATAATATTAAATTAAATTATTTATAGTTCTTATTAATAATTAATACATT
>JAOQMM010000173.1:2202210-2220785 GCA_027563515.1 Erythroxylum platyclados | reverse complement strand
CTCACATTTCCAACTGTAAACACAACACCATAGTTTCTTAGCTTATTTTAAAATCAACATAATATTATATCACAACGCATAGGGCTCAAAGCATGTTTACATTATGAAAATTTTGTTACAAATGTTGTCTAACCAAATTCTACTTAAATGACACTCTAATGAGTAATGTCTCACCTCCTTATAAGAAGACATTAGTATATCATAAAATAATTTTATACTAGCCTATGCAATTGTATGCACATGCATACAAAATTTGTTGTAAGAGGATACCACTAGGAATTTATATCAATGTTAATTAGTTGGGAATTAGTGATAAGGTCAATAGTTTCCATTTTAGATAGTTTTAATTCTTCATTCTTACTATGTGTTCACTCTTGTCACTAACAATAACCGTTTCACATTTTCGCTTCTTTGCATGTATGCTCCCTTATTAAAAGTAAAACTCTTATTCTTTTTTTATTTACTAAGAATAGTAAGACTTTTGAACTATAATCCTAACTAAGGAACTATAATCTAATAATAACGCAAATTATATAGAAACACAAAACAAGCAACAGATTAAAATAAAACATTAGTTGAAATGTAAATTAATAACTTCTTTATCTATTGTTTGAGGAGCTCGATTTTCTTTAATAAGTCTCTTGTTCCTCCTTTTTAATAGTACTATTTGAAATTTAAGTTGCTTGAGAAATTTTCATTTAATTATTGACTATATATCTAGACATATTGTTATTAAGATGTTGAAGTATCAAATATAATTTTACAATGACAAATTTATTGAAATTAAAATTCCTATTAGACATTATTAATTACAAGTTTTATAAAATTAAGGCTAAAATCAAATTTGATCCAGATTAGAGATAATAAAGTGGCCCAATAAAGGACCTGGTTAAATAGTCTGAAGTTCAATGAGAGAAATGGACTGTTATCAATATGGGCACATATGCTTATTGCGCTTGTGATGGAGGGCCCCCAATAAGGTTTCTATAAATAGCTAATAAGGTCTCATGCAACATATTAATAGAAGTTCATGAATGTAAAGTTACTCTGACCCATTAGGAGGTTCATTCATTCAAAAAGGTGCATAAAGTCGTTAACAACATAAAGGTAAAACTTTCATAAAGCTAAATCAAAAGTTATAGCAGGTTGTTCATATGTCGACGACCTTATTCAAAGGATCCTACAACCTGTTCAAGCAGTTGAGAGCTTTTTCATCAATCTATGAATAGCAAAACATGTACTTTTTCACATTATCTTCTTTTATACAAGTTTATGATAGATCTTAGGCCTAAATTTAAAGTTCATGTTATTTCTAACACGTGGCATCAGAGCAGTTCCATGATTGTAAGAATTTGAATGGAGATTTTTAAGGTTCTCCATAAAGAAATCAGAGAAATTTATCTATTTTTACTTATATAAACTGCATATTTGTTGTTTGGATTGACTTTGGATGAGCTTTGTGCGAAAAAAAGGGTAGTAACAAACTTTGTGGTGATTTTTTATGAAAAGTCACCAGAATTTGATGGGAGTTCACTGAAAAAATTGCCTGAAATTACCTATTTCTAACAGTGATAAAGAAAAAGTTCACAGGAACTTGTTAGATGCACTGGATAGCTGGCATGGGCTAGTTGCCTACATTGGACACATGTCTCGTGCATGTGTCTAAGGTGATTGAGACATTTGCGCATCTAGTGTGTGAGCCACATGCCCCATAAAATGATGGTCTTATTTGATGCGTGGACTACATGCACGTCAAGCATTCAATGTTGCGTGAGGTGACATGAGTGCAACACACGCACTTTCCTATCCCACACAGTATTGATGTTAGCCTCTGACATCAACACATTATAAAAAAACTCAAAATTTCCAAAATTCACAAAATGGTCTCTCAAGTTATTTTGGGATAAGTTTGGGGCCGGAGAATTTTAAAATTTGAGTTTTTTTAATTTTTTGAATTTATTTAATTGGTAATAAATAAGGTTTAACTCTAGAAAAATCAAATAAGATTATCAAAGTTATTATTGAGAGGATTTTTGTGCATTTGACTTGAAATAAAGCAGATACATGTGATTTTTGTATCTTATATGGTGCATTTATTATTCAGTATCAATGATTATCACTCTGATTAAGATTTTTTTATGATGACCACAAAGAGATCCATTACAAACCATCCGCTGAGTGGACTTTCAGAGACTAGCATAGCAAGAGATTTCCTCATTAATGTCTCATAGAGGTATAAGGTCTCCTCTAATGCTGAGATATGTACCTTATTAAAGGAACTATACTCTATAAGACATAATGGAGCAGGGGGAGTGAGGAAATACATAATTAGGATGGTCCATCTTTAGAGCAAGCTAAAGGCATTAAACATTTATATTCCTGATGCTTTTATTGTGACACCAAGCTTTGAATAACCTTCGATTAGAGTTTGATATCATATTTACCATATACAATTCTCAGGATAAAGGTTGGTACATAAATTCATTAATTTTTTGATGTTTTACTGAAGAAGAGAAGTTGAAGAATATGACTTATAGAACCTTAATAGTAACTAATGGAAAGGAAAATGTGAAGCCCTAGAAGTCTAAAGGTAAGAATTCTAAACTTCCTCAACATAAAGATATAGGTTAGTCTAGCACAACTAGGAGTCTAGGGAGTATGAGTATACAATATTTCATTTCTAAAAAGAAGGGACATAGGAAGCTAGAATGTTAGAAGTAAAAATCTGGAAAGAAAGGTTAGAAGTAAAAATCTGGAAAGAAAGGTTAGAAGTAAAAAGGCGGGAGATATCAAGTAACTCTTAAGCTTATATGATACCTGAGTCTAATGTTACTATAACCACATTAAGTTCTTAGTGGCTATATAATACAGGTTCTAATCATGTTGTTTCTATAATGCAGGGATTCATTATAAAGAGAAAGTTGAATAAAGAGGAGGAAAAACTAATGATAGGAAATAACGAAGAATTGGATGTAGTCTCTATAGTAGATGTGTGTTTGAACTTAGATATAGGGTTCAAATTTATTTTATATGACACATTTTATTTATCTTCTTTTAGTCAGAATTTGATCTCTGTATCTGTTTTGGATAAAGAAGGCTATAATTTGTATTTGAAAATTTGGTTGTAAGGTTATCTTTTAATGTAAAACATATTGGTATGACCTTCTTATCAAATGGTTTATATAGAATGTGTTTGGCCCCTGATGAGATATATGCTTCTTCATATATTGTCGATCATGTTACCAAAAAGAGACCCTTAATAAAGGAAAAGTCATTCGTATTGTCAGATAAAAGATTAGGCCACATTTCTAGAGAAAGGGTTGAGAAATTGACAAATGATAACATTTTCCAAACTCTGGATTACGATAGTATGGAAACATGTGTTGACTGTTGCAAGGACAAGTTGACCAAAGTAAAGAAAAATGGGTTAACTCATACTTCTATCTTAGTAAAAATCATACATATGAATAGATGGACCCTATAAAGCTACATTGTGTAATTGAAGATATTTTTTAGCATTTATTTATGACTATTCCCATTATGGATATATGTGTTTTTGTTTAAATAAAAGTCTAAAGTTCTTGATAAATTCAAGATCTTTAAGACTGAAGTTAAAAACCAATTGAGCAGGTTAATCAAGGTTGTTAGATTTAATCGTGGAGGTGAATATTATGGCAAATATGGAGTTTCAGGACAAGAAAAAGGTTTATTTGCTAAATATTTAAAATCATATGGAATAGTAACTCAGTTCACTATGCAGGTAGTCCTGAGCAAAATGGTATGATCAAAAGGCATAATCGCACCTTAAAGGACATGATAAGGTCAATGCAAAGTAGGACTAATTTACCTAATTACATGGTGAGGTCAATGTAAAGTAGAACTAATTTACCCGGTCACCTTTAGGATGAAGCAACAAAGATTGCCTTGTACATACTTAATAGAGTCCTAAGAAAATCAGTTTCAAAGATGCCTTTTGAAATTTGAAAGGGGTGAAGGCCTAGCCTCACTCATCTTTGTGTATAGGGCTGGCCTATTAAGGTACATTTACATAATCCTTATGAAGATAAATTGCATTCTTGTTCCTCTCGTTGTTACTTTTTTGGATATCCAAATCACTCTAAATGATAGATATTTTACTATAGAGATGGAGGACTAGAATGGTGAAATCACAAATAGCTAAGTTTCTAAAGCATAATGTCTATGGTGAGGGTCGTCCTTCCCATTCTATGATAAAGGTTGGATACTACAGTTATTTCATATTCATCACTCATACAGTCAGAACTGGTGGATTCAAGTCTTGGTTCCATACCAATATAGGAATAGGAACTCGTACCTGTACAAACTGAGGTTCTTGAGTATGTGAACATATTGAACCAATTCAATTAAAGAGATCTACTAGAGAGAGAAGACCTGTTATATCATTTGATTACATAGTCTATCTAGGTGAACAAGACTATAATATTGAATATATGGTGGATGCAATTACTTTTATAGAAGTTATTTATAGACCTCATGCAAATTTGTGGTAGGAGGTAATGAGGGACGAGATGTAATCCATGAAGCATAATAAGGTATGGAAGCTTATGGATTTGTCTCATAACTATAAACATGTTAGCTGCAAATAGATTTATAAGACCAAAAAGGGCTCTTAGGGTAAAGTTGAGAGATTTAAAGCCTGGTTGCTTACTAGAGGGTTCATTTAGAGAGGAGGGGTTGACTTTAATGTTACCTTTTCTCTTGTATCCTCTAAGGATACATTTAAATTGATTATGACAATAATAACTCATGATGACATGGAACTGCATCAGATGAATGTCAGAACTGCTTTCCCAAATGAAAACCTTTATTAAGAGGTATGTATGGAATAACCTGAAGGATTTTGTGATCAAGATAAAGCTATCATGGTCTGTAAATTGAGAAAGTCTATATATGGTTTGAAATAAGCTTCCATATAGTAGTACCTAAAGTTTAATGAGGTTGTTACCTCATTTAACTTCGTGGAAAATAAATTTGAAAGATGCTTATATTACAAGATAAGGGGGAGTAAAGTTATTTTTCTATTTCTGTATGTAAATGATATCTTGCTCACATCAAATGACTTGACCATATTGCATGAGGTTGAGTAACTTTTGGCCAAACATTTTGATATGAAGGATTAGTGAAGCATCTTTTGTTCTAGGTATTCAAATTCACTTGGGCAAAGCTCAAAACTTCTTAAGTCTCTCACAAAGTTCATATAATGAGCGAGTACTGCAAAGGTTTAATATAGTTGATTGTAAACCTGTTATAACACTTATCTTTTATGGTGAGAGATTATCTTTGGCACATTGTCTAAAGAATGATACAGAGAGATAGACTATGAAAAATGTTCCTTATTCTAGTGCAATTGGTATCCTTATGTATGCCCCATGTGTCCACTAGACTTGACATTGCATGCATTATTGGATTGTTGGGTAGATATCTGATAAACCTAGGAGCAAATCACGGGAGTGCAGTCAAACGAGTGAGATATCTCAAGGTAAATAAGGATTATATGTTGATATTTAGGAAAGTCAATAGTTTAGACCTCATTAGTCATATAGATTTAGATTTTGCTGTGTCTAGATGATATGTAGTCCACATCAGGGTACATTTTCACATTAGCAAATGGTGTTGTTTTGTGGAAGTCCAGCAGACATTGGTAAATTCCTCGATTAAACATGTGTAGTTTGTAGCATGTTATAAGGCTGCTTCACTAGTGGTTTGGCTTAGAAACTTAATTTTTGAGTTATTTGTGGTTGTTTTAGTAGCTAGACCTATTCGGTTATATAGTTATAATATTATTATTGTATTGTTCAGTAACAACAATATAAGTATCATAGGGTCTAAGCATTTGGACGTCAAGTATTTGACTGTAAAGGAATGAGTGCAAAAAGTTGACATCATAGTGGAGCATATAGAGATTGAACATATGTTGGTTGCTCCACTAACTAGAAGACTATGCCTAATCAATTTTGAAAGACATGTACACAGTACGGGCTTGTTGAAGTCCTTGGAGACTATTAATTAGGGATCACTGTATTTTCCTCCTGATACAATTGTTTTATTTTTCATGTATTATGAACTTATATTTAATATGTATATTGATGATCCTCCTTTTACGCCCAGTTATTTAGTTTATGGTACATTGTTATAATACAAGTAAAATTCTTAAGATTTGTGTCGATCATAAGTGGTCACTGGCCATATATAAAGATTAACCCATAATATATGTCTTCAAGACACATACAGATACATAGATAAATCCATAGATTTGGTAAGACATAGGAGGATATAAATGTTTAATCTTAAAAAGGTATTCTTTAATGTGGTTTAGAATTGAGTGAGAGAAAACAAATTTCTCAAATGCACTTTACCATAAAGTTTAGAGAAACTGAGACTGACAAATGGAACAATGATACATTTCAGATCATATAGGTATCATTGTAGTTTGCCACATACCATTTTCTCATTTATGTTAGTAAGGTATTAGATGTGCATGATTATATTGATATGTGCTGCACAATGACACATGCATTTGATAATTTTCGATATTGAATATCTTACAGGACTGAATGATGGACTTCTGTTATCTTTTGATTAAATGTTTTATTTTGATTGAACATTACATTTGTTTTCTTAGCCACTTTTACCTTTTCATTTCATTATCACTGTTATAATTAATATTTGTCCAAAGGAGAGAATAATGAAATTACAATTCTTATTGGACAATTATTAATTACGAGTTTTATAAAATCAAGACTAAGAAAATCAAATTTGATCCGCATTGAAGATAAGAAAAAGTCTCAATAAAGGATATGTTAAGTGGGCTAAAGTCCAGTAAGGAAAATAAATCCTTATCATTATGGGCAGATCTGGTTATTAAGCTTATGATTGGGCTCAATAAGGTTTTTATAAATAACTGCTAAGGTTTCTTGCAGCCTACTGATAGAAGTTCGTGAATGTAAAGTTACTCTGATCCGTTGGGAGGTTCACTCATTCATAATGGTATAGAAAGACATTAAGAGGTTCACACATTCGAAGAAACCCAATTATAATATTTGAGATTCAAATATAATGGTTAATGATTAGGTACTCTATTGGTCCCTTTAAGGCACATTACCAAGCTATAATTTTGATTATAGTATTAATTTAAAATGAGACGGTTAAAGTTAAGTCAACCATGGAGTTGAATTGGTAGCATATTAGTCCTACTGAAACATTAGGAAAATTGAGATCTTTTTTTTTCAAAAAAAGAGAGAGATAGAATATTTTAAATAAAATTATAGGTTAAAATTATTCAAGTTATCTTATTTTTCAACTAACCACAAAAGTAATTAAAATGAACTAGAATTTTGTTCCATAATTTTAATTTGTTTTGTAAATTAATTTTGTAGTTAATCTTAATTTGATCAAATTGAGTTGACTGATTTGGTACATAATTTTAAAAGAACATGATCAATAGCATTATGAACAAGTCTTTAAATAGCAAAATTATTTCTAGAATGTTGTTTTAGAGATATTAATGATATGCATAAAATATTAAAAAATTAAACTTACTACTTATAAGGAGAATAAATTGGTATTGGGTAAAAAATATACTTCGATCACATTGCCTTAAAGTAATAGTTCAATTGTCCGATGGGCTTGGTGGTCACATTAAGATTGTAGGCTAATTTGAGTTATAAAGATGAGGACTTCTTCTTCTAAAATAAATATACATTAATTAGCTATCGGCTTTATTTTTCTTAATTAATTACTTCCCCGTGATGTCTTTCAATGCAGGTCATACCCCACATACCTTTTGGCATGTGATCACAACATTGAATCCTCTGTTCTTATTAATTTCTTCTAATCCTATTTTCACTCTAATATGACGTTATTTTAGACATAAAATGATGTCATATTGAGGTAAAAATAAAGTTGGAATAAGTTAACGGAAATAAAAGATCTGAACCCTATAATTACCTGTTTTACAGTGAAGAACTCCTTGATAATAAACACCAAAGTTTAAGCAATTTTGGGGTCTTCAATTCCTTTTTTCTTTTGGACATAGGATCGATCAATCGATTCCCTCCTGTAATTAGTAAACTTGAAACGCTAGTGATGTATCTATTACTTACTTGAGGCTAAGTTATCAATTCTTGCAGCTGGTTTCTATGCATAAATATACAAATATGATAGGTTACAGTTTGATGAATTTAACTGTAACCTATTACTCCAGTTATTTAATTATCTTCAAATACTCCAGCATTTGGAGATTCTAAGAAGCCTATTAATCCAGTCATAAAAGACAAATGATTTCCTTTTGATAAGAGCTAAAACATTCTTAAAGAGAAGGAAATACCATTTTGGCAGATAAGCTAAAAATGGCGTGTCAGGCGCATGAAAATAGCTAAGCAAAACAAATGTAATTACAACAGAATTGATATATAAGTAATAAACTATTTAGTTAAAAATGAAAATAGGCAGTTGCATTGCATGGCTCCACCTTCCATTTCGGATTTCAGATTCCTTATTATCTGATGTTCATGATCCTGCCGGCAAAATCTTACAAACAAACATCTTTAACCATAAAATTCATACATCAGTCACATAAACACATGATTAGTCTCATATCAAATCACATGTTTAATCATAACTAATCACTAAAAGAGGAGAAAAAACCGTTAAAATGAACAGGACAGATGTCTGCTTAAGAAAGTGATTAGACTAACAAAACTAAAATCTCACTTCCCAGAGATTGGGGCTGACGTCACCAAGAAAACCTCACCTGCCCCTTGAATTTGGGAATGGGGTCTCATGCATGCACGTGTTTGGTCTCTTCCTTATTTGCATGTAACCCTCGAATGCTAATTCATAAACTTCCTCGTTTGGGAGAGGAAGATAAGAAGAAACAAACCTGTAAAGAGAGTTCAGTTAATTGTTTGATTTATATTAATAATTACAATACACTTTTAAGTGTGCTTCAGATAGTGTTGTGTTTTATGTTGTGTGTCAATGGCATTGGTGAGAGAAAGAAGACATCAACAAGCACTCAGGCTCTCATTACCACCACCGATTCCAGCAGCCGATTTCCGCCACAGGCCGGCACACCCACCGCCTTTGTTCCCGGCAATCACCAGTCCTCATTCTCCAGTTATTAATGACCTCTCCGACCTCCAGAAACTGACTGTTCTTGGACATGGAAACGGTGGCACTGTTTATAAAGTACGTCACAGGCCAACCTCATCAATTTTTGCCCTGAAAGTTCTCCGATTTGATCATAATACCACCACCGTTCGGCAACAAGCTGTCCGGGAGGCGGAGATCCTTAAACGTGTCGACTCTCCTTACATTGTACGGTGCCATGCAGTTTTCGATAGTGACGATGATATTTGCTTTGCCATGGAGCACATGGAGAGAGGTTCGCTCCAAGATGTTTTGCTTCTTCATAAAGTGTTGTCGGAGGAAGTTATCTCAGGCGTAGCACGCCGAGTTCTTCAAGGGCTTGAGTACCTGCATAGAATGAAGATAGTCCACGGCGATATAAAGCCATCGAATCTATTGATCAATGCAAAAGGTGACGTGAAGATAGCAGATTTTGGAGTAAGCAGAGTTGTGGTGGGCAAACACGATTCATGCGATCGTTTCATGGGCACATGCGCTTATATGAGCCCTGAGAGATTTGATCCCGAGAAGTGGGGCGGGGATCATAACGCCGACGGGTTCGCGGGCGACGTGTGGTCACTTGGAGTGGTTGTTCTGGAGTGTCTAAAGGGTCACTATCCGTTAATCGGAGTCGGGGAGAAACCAGATTGGGCAGCATTGGTATGTGCAATATGCTTCGGAGAGAAATTGGAAATGCCTGAGAATTCATCTCCAGAGTTTAGGAGCTTTGTAAGGAGGTGTATGGAAAAGGATTGGAGGAATAGAGGAACCATAAATGAGTTACTTGATCACCCTTTTGTGAGTAGAAGAGAAAATTTGATTGGTTTTGGTTAAGATTTTCAAAATTTTCCGTGGTTGATGATCAGTAGCATTTACAAGTTTATTCTTTGTGATTCAGTTTTCGGTTCTCAGATTTGTTAGTTAATTCGGCATTTGATTTTACCGGTATAGCCAATCCTTCCTGTTTGATCAGCAATGTTGAACCATTGACGGGAAGCTAAGATCTGTGTAAACTCTGGTTCATGTCTGTAAGTGAAAATTAAAGATAGAAAGTTCAGTCATTCTCCAGAAAGCAATTTTATAATTTGGAGTCACAATTCATTTTACAGTCACTAAAATCAAGGGTCTTTAATAAAAATGTTAGTTCACGGGTTGTATTCATCTCTGCTTAAGAAGATCGATATGCATATATATATATATTCATTATTCAATCCTCTCAGATTCCATTTCTGCACCCATTCAGTTGAATTAGCAGAAATACAACTGTTGACGCACCCGTGAGGCCTTTTTCCTGGTTTCTAATCTCCATTATCCAGTTCTGTTAAGCCATACTTGAAGGGATGATTAAACTCCAAAACTCTCTGCCAATTTTTCCAAACTCTCCTGAGGATTTTCTCTTGCTATTGCTTTACTCTTTAAATATGCAACTCATTTGTATAGGCCTTTAAACCATAAATGATTCTAACAACAAAAGCAAACCGGAATTTAACAAACTAACAGAGTTTTCCTCATCATTCTGAAGTGGTGATCTCCAAGCTGACGGTCGAGTTCATGTCATTGTTCCCTTCGGCTTCCAGCTCCTCTGGTAAAGGCGGCCACATGAATGCGGGCTTGAAATACGGGACATGAGGAACTGCCATTGATCCTGAAATCATCTGACATATAGCTTGTGCTTCAGGCCTCATGTTTGGATTTGGATTACAGCATGACATCCCAAGCAGCAACAACCTTAGATAGCAAAAGATACACCAACTACATTACAATGGTACACCTAATCTATCTACAAATCTGCAACCTAACTTACAAGACAACTATACAATAGATACAAGTAATTATAGCCTCTAAGTAATAACCCATTTGCTTATTAGATAACCCTAATTCCCTTCGTATGAAACCTTATCGAATCTAAAACTTCTATTTCTTCCTTTTACCTCTGTTTTTCTCTTAATATGGTCATTATACCAACTTACATACTTAGGCTATGTTTGGTTGGACGTATAGTTTATAATGGAATGGAATGATTTATAATGGAACAGAATGTAAATGGATGTAATATTAGAAAATTGTTGTTTGGGAAGAATGAAAGAGTTCATCATATAATATAGTGAAATGTTGTTTGGAAGAACGGTTTATAATGTAATATAGTGAAAAGTTGTTTATTATTTTACAGTTCATCTTAAACCCCTCAAATCGGAAGTTTTACATTTTTACTGTTTAAGATGGAATGGAATATAATATGAAACCCTTCTCTTTTGTTTCATTTCATTCCATTCTATTATAAACCCTCCTTCCAAAAGATAGAATAATATTACATTCCATTTCATTCCATTAATAAACTCCCAACCAAACATAATCTTGTGGTACACAAAAGCATCATGACCCATTACTACTACAAATGCCTTTTGAATTATATATTAATTAATGTAGCTTATCGTTTTTAGTAATATAGAAACTTCGGTTCCAGAACAAAACACCCCCTCTTTGTGATTACTAAATCTCATTTAGTAATAATGAGATTCACTAAAAAAATTTCAATAATTTTAAAAAAGTAATTATTTTCGTTTACTTTAGTTTAGAAAATTAGATATTTGGATGATTTTCTTTACTATAAGAAATTTATTGATGGAGACAAAAATTCAGTAACAAATCAAAACTTTATTAGCACATTTTATGACTTCAAAGGCTTTAAGACGAGTTATGAATTGACATATCAAATTATATAATATGGCTAAATATTTTGGTTAGTATAAACTATTATTTCAATTTTAATTATTGATATTTGATGCAACTTACTCACTTTTACAATTAAAGAAATTTTCATTTAGTTAGTTAATTTAATTTATCTAGAGAGGAATTCTCCCAACTAAAATTATGATAAAGAAGATCGTATTATTCCATCACAGATGCTATCAGAAGTTATCCATGTCTAGGTTATGTACCATCACCAATCAACTTTCCATGAAATGCCACTTTCCAGGAAAATGGTAGACTTTTGGCTACCGAAAATAGAAAGAATTTGGACCACATTTTTTACGTGGACGTGACCGAGCTCACCTGATAAGTGACCACATGCAGAGCTCACCTGATACGCAAGCAAAGCACGTCCACTTCAATGAAGTTCTAATGCAAATACATGTACACACTAAACTTCTAGCAATTGCTGAATAGAGAAGCAGAAGCTCAGGAATTACTCTA
The DNA here is from genome assembly GCA_027563515.1 of Erythroxylum platyclados. Taxonomy (NCBI): domain Eukaryota; kingdom Viridiplantae; phylum Streptophyta; class Magnoliopsida; order Malpighiales; family Erythroxylaceae; genus Erythroxylum; species Erythroxylum platyclados. Next base: position 2,208,422 of record JAOQMM010000173.1, on the reverse strand, counting down.
CAATCTACCATATTGCAAATTCTTGAAACTTAAGAGGTGTTTCTTTTTTTGATCAAGCAAGGAATCAGTGAAAATGGTGATCAAGTGCAAGAGGAAATGCAAACAAGAGAAATCCCTAGGTATGTTTATCTTGTATAAATAGTTCGATTACACACTTGGGATTCATATATACCAACTTGAATGTGTTACAATAATGAAAGCTAACAACTCAGTCGTGTTCTCTATGTACGGAAGGTTGTGAGATCAATTTTTTTTCCTAAAACAGTGAAAACTCCTCATGTTATTTCAAGCTTATGGTTTAAGATCTATTTCCCAATAGTCACAAAAGATGTTATTATATCATGATAATCCAACTGATACAACAAACTATAATTAGATTTCTTAATCCCGATTACTCAATCCTTACAAGATTCTACCACTTACCAAGCTAATCCTTTCACAACACTTAACCTGATCAACTTTTTTACAAGAAAGTGTCTGTTAATCCCTATCAGCTAGCCATCTCCACCTTCAATGACATACGAAGTCTCGTTCTTACTAAGGATGCTACTAATTGCTTAACTGACAATATGAAAACTCAACGGTGGCTGTAATTTTTGTTCCCCTTTTGATTTAGCATTTTGTCATTGTAACTAGAATCTTTTGGACTACTGCTGCATAGCCCCATTGATACGTGTGTATAGGTTTTACCTTTGATAATACTATTTATTTTAACTTCCAAAATTTTTTTTGTCAAAACTCATAAGATTGTAGGTTTTTTGTTACTATTCTACAGAGAGGAGATTGTAGGTGAAGTAACAGAAGTTGGGAACAAGGTGAAAAAGGTTAAAGTGGGAGACAAAGTTGGTGTCAGATGCATGGTTGGTGCATGCCACTCGTGTGACATGAGATCATTATTAATTTAAATTGGACAAAATTTGTTTTCAATATTATTGATAAGATCAAAATAGCATTTGCAAAAATTTTCGAAAGTCAACCTTGAAAAGACAACACCACGTAAAGGAACCATTCGAAGAACAGCACGTCAAGGTGTCCTGTTCCTAGAGGGCATTGAAATGGAGGAAGATGATGGAACTCACAATTTTGATAATTCTGATTTCTGACGTGAAAGTGTGTCGTCCATGACATCTTCAAAGTGGAGAGGTCGTGTACTTGGTGGTGGTTGACAAAGGTTGTGCTGTATTATCTTCTATCATAAAGTAAATAGTTTAAAGATGCTAAATTTCACTTTTATGAGTCTGCATTTAATGATTGATAAAAGACACTTGATTCATCTTATTATGGATTGCGTCACGTCAAATAAATGGTGAAGCTTTGGAATCCTTTGCCCAGGCTGAGGCATCCGTCAAGGCGACCCGTTGTCGCCTTATCTCTTTGTACTTTGTATTGAAAGACTGGCTCAAAACATTGTTCAAATGGTAGACCAAGGTTCGTGGGTTCCTTTTAGTTTTAACAACCAAAGCCCTCCCATATTGTATCTGTTCTTTGCTTATGATCTCCTCCTATTTGCTTAGGCATCCACAGAGGAAGTTCGGCGTGTTAACCGACTTTTAGAGGAATTTTGTAACTATTCTGGACAGATTAAATGTCACCAAAACGGCGGTGTTCTACTCCAGGAATGTTCCGAAATAAGTACAAGCACAGCTGACTAGAAGACTCTGAGTACAGGCCACTGATAATCTAGGCCGGTACTTAGGCATGCCGATCCTTCATGATTGGATCACCAAGAGACCGTAGGCAGGCATTTTGGAGAAAGTCCAGAAGCGGCTATCAGGGTGGTCTAGCTCAAGCCTTTCGATGGCAAGGAGAGTTACGCTCGCCAAAACAGTGTTGCAGATCCTTCCCTTTCATGCCGTGCAAATGACGAAATTTTTGTTTCATATTTGTGATAAAATAGAACAACATTTGCGCCAGTTGGTGTGGCGTTCAGATTCAAACATTCACAAGATAAGTTTAGTGGGCTGGGATGATTTCTGTTATAGCAAAGCGCACGGTGGTTTGGGGATCAGAAGACTTTGTGTGATGAATGAAGCCTTCCTTATGAAAGCTGGTTAGCAATTAATCAAGCCCACAAACAAGCTATGGGTTTAAGCCTTAAGAGCAAAATACAGACTGTAGGATAATATGCCAAGTCGCATTAAGAAGACTGGATCTCCTTTCTAGAAAGTAGTTAGTTTTGTATGGGACAAAATCCAGGATGGACTAGGATGGACCATCGGAAATGGCCATACAATTAAATTCCGGAAGGATCGATGGTCGATCTATGAGCATCCCTTATCTGAATACGTGAATGGCAACATTCCAGAGACTATGATGATCAAAACAGTCAGTGAATATACACATTTAGAAGGACGATGGATATGTGACGAATTTAGAATGTGGCTTCCCCCTCAGATTTTACTGAAAATAGAATCTAGTCCACGGCCTAATTTCGGGTTTGGGAAGGACAAGTTCTTTTGGCGTCATTAAGAAAATGGTCTATTTTCAGTGAAATCAGCAGATGAAGTCATAACGGAGGAGGATGAACACACAAGCAACAATAAGTGGAAGTGGATTTGGAAATACAAGGGACCAGCGCAGATACAATTCTTCCTCTGGTTAGTAGTAAAGGGTAAAACACTTACATGTAGAGAGCTAGCCCGGAGACATGTAACTCAAGAGACTCAGTGTCCTCGATGTGAGGAGGGAGAGGAGACATTACTTCATGCCCTTAGAGATTGTTGATGGGCGAGATTAATTTGGAACCAAAGGATATCATTGAATTACTGGCCTGAGTTTTTCTCTCTATCTCTAACAGATTGGCTAAAGGAGAATATGAGTAAAAAGTGGGGATCCAGTGAGTTTATTAATTGGGACATCTTTTTCAGGGTTACCGTGTGGAGCATTTGGAAGGGGCGGAATACGCATCTATTCCAACAGAAGGACTCGATCCCACATATTCAAGTCAAAGACATTATGAACAGAGCTGCTGAAATCCAAACCGTCAATCAGGTAAGCTCCCTGAACCTGACTAATCAGACGCTGGATCGACACATAAGATGGCAGCCCCCTACACCAGGTTCTGTGAAATTGAATGTTGATGGAGCAGTAAACCAACTTAATGGTTTATCCACTGTAGGGGGCTATTGAGAGACAATAATGGAGCTTGGGTAAAGGGATTTGCTATTAACCTAGGTAGGCACTCAATCCTCACTAGAGAACTACTGGGCATCTTTCATGGTTTAGCTTTTGCCTGGAATCAGGAGGTATGGAATATCTGTCTGGAGTCCAACTATGAGATGGCCATCAACCACATTTTACATGGTGATTCTGAGAACGGTAATAACCACATTTTACAACGCATTTGAGAGCTCATGGGTCAAGATTGGAGAGTGCGAATTCAATTCGTGTCTAGAGAATTAGCTGCACAAACTTCCTTGCGAAACACACTCGCTTTCTTCTACATGGCTCCTACGTCTTGCATTTACCTTCGCTAAGGTTGGGTGAAAGGTTGATGTATGATAGTAATTTTCTGGCATATGATGTTTAGCCACTAGGCGTTTAGCCTTATGTATATATATATATATATATATAAAGACACTTGATTAGTCTAGCCAATTTACGTTTTTCTTAATTTAAAATAATTAAAATTCTGAGTTTTAATTTTGGAAGTTCATAAATTATGAAATACAAGTGTCATTCAAAATATTTTAATAAAAATACTATATTAGTGAGTATGTGACAACTCAAATATGTATAAATATTTTAATCCAATCTTAATACCATTTTCTTAAATATAATTCAACATAAATTTATTGAAAACTTTATTTAAATTTGGGTTAATTACTAAAAAAAGCCTAAATTTTTTTTAGTTTTTCAATTATAGCTCAAACTTTAAAAAGTAGCAATAAAACGTCTAAATTTTCAATTTTTTAATTTTAACCCGACGTTAGTCTCACCGTTATCTTTACTAATGTGATACTGTCACATGATAAAAGGACCCTCATTAATCAGACTCGTTATCGTAATTAAATAAGTGGATCTAATTATTGAAACGAAATCATTTCATCAAGAGAAAATATCATCTATATAAAACTTAATGATCTTTTGTATCTTTTTCTTTTGTTAGAATGATTGGTACCAACCCATACCGTTCATAATTTTGTTCATTTCTTGCAGTGTCCTTATTTGAGTTCGCATCAAAAGATTTAATATTTCATTAATAATAAAAATTAAATCGAATTAAACTAAAATCAACAAGTTAACTTATATTAATTAAATTTAAGTTCAAACATTTAAATATAAATAAACTTAATTTTGAACAAAAAATCTAAAATGTTTTTCAACTCAAATCTTAGGTTGTTTAGGCTCAACCTGAATTATCACCAACCTAAATTTATTGAAAATTGAAAATTTAAATACTGGCATTTATCCAATCCCGATTGTTCAGAACTTGGACTTTACAAGAGAACTCAGTCATGAGGAGAATGAGGCCCTGACGGTATAATATAGATCTCTTAGGTTAAGGACTCAGTTTATGCCAGAAACTCACGGTCGTCACCTCTACCTATCAAAACACGGGTCATGCCTCCTGATTCATATACGACAAGTTGCATTACGTTGCGTTGCGTTGCGACCCCAAAACAAATAGTTTTGTAGTGTGCCTTTTGGTTTTGAAACCAAGACGACGAGATTGATGATCTCCGAGGAATTAGATGTTGGATGCATCGAGTTTTCTTCTGATTTTCCCAGCTTCCGATGCCTAGTTCTACGGTGGATCGGGGAACAAATGGGTCGGATTATCCGGGGTCTCGGCCAAATCGGTTCAAGTCAGATCTATATGTCTCGGGTCGGGTTAAGTCTGCGTTTGTTGGCTTTGGGTAAGGTCAGTTCTGTTATTTTGAGTTTGTTCGTGGCTATTTGTTGGAAGGACGGGGAAGATAAAAGGTAAATTGGATTGGGCCTTTACTCAAGTTGATCCGGGTCAATTGTTTATCGGGTCGGATCACATGGGCTTAAATGGGCCGGTTTAAGTCGAATCGGGTCGGTTCAAGTCGGATCATCGCGTCGGGTTTGGGTTAGATCAATCTGAGCTTCTCGATTTGAACGTTTTTTTCTACGGTAATTCAAGGCTTGTAAAGCTGATAGGATTGATTGGAAATGGTGGAGCTTAGTGGGAGGATGCTAAGCAATTTGTGTAAACCTTGTGTGCTTGCATAAAAAGCTATTGTTCGGACGTTGACCGGAGAATGGTATTGAGATGAGTTCAGAAAGAGATGGAAAGCTAATGGCGTATACGACTTCCGTTAGGGTCTGGAGGGCTGATATGGGGGGGTGTATGAATTGTTTCGGAGATGAAAAAAATAGGGAATTTTGATTGATGGGGCGATTTATGCAGAAGGAAAGATTGGCTCTTGTCGAGAAGTTCATAACTTGTGAATCCTAACTTTACAATGGCTTCTGCCTGTAAATTACAGAAATATGTACGTCTTGAAGGGAACAGATCAAATTTGGTCCACGCTGCATGGGCTATGCTGGGTCTAATTCAAGAAGGAAAGGTAAGGGTTCTTAACAATGGTGATCCTCATTCAGTGGAAAGACTAATCAGGGTTTGGAACTTTCCAGAAAATGATATCTACAAAGGAAAATAGTAGACTTTTGGCTACCGAAAAGAGAAAGAATTTGGACCACATTTTTTATGTTGACTTTACTGAGCTCACCTGATACGTCACCACAGGCAGAGCTAACGTGATCCTCAAGCAAAGCACGTCCACTTCAATGAAGTTCGACTATAAATACATGCACATACTAGGCTTCTAGCAATTGCTGCATAGAGAAGCAGAAGCTCAGGAATTACTCTACAATCTACCATATTGCAAATTCTAGAATCTTAAGAGGTGTTTCTCATAAGTTCAAGTAAGGAATCGGCGAAAATGGTGACCAAAGTGCAAGAGGAGAGGCAAACAAAGCAGGCCCTCGGATGGGCAGCAAGAGACACTTCAGGCGTCCTATCCCCATTCAAATTTTCCAGGAGGTTCTTTCGCTTACCTGTTCTTTCTATATCATAAATTTCATTCTCAAATACCTTCCCCTTCGTTCCCCTTTCTTGTTAAGTTTGAAGCTTAAAAATCAGAAATTCAGAAACTATATTGAAGCATGGAGTTGTAATGTTAGTTCTTATGACATAATTTCTACAGGGCCACAGGAGAGAAAGATGTTACATTCAAAGTGCT
>JAOQMM010000173.1:2180236-2195103 GCA_027563515.1 Erythroxylum platyclados | reverse complement strand
TACTGCAGAAGCATATCGAATATTTTTCATTTGTTCCCTTTCAAGCTGATTTTTGAGGCACTGGTTCAAACTGAACCTATCACCCTTCACAATAGGTGCTATACTAGGTGAACAATTTTCCATTCGAAATCTCTCTAGGACTTTATTGATATAGGTTTCTTGGGATAGATTCAAAATGTATTAAGATCTATTCCTATGGATCTTAATGCTAATGGCATAAGATACCTCACCCATTGACGGGAGGCTTGTTTTAATCCATATATGAATTTCTTAAGCTTACATACCAAATGCTCACCATCACTAGAGGAGAATCCTTCTGGCTGTTTCATATAAACCTCTTCCTCTAGGTCTCCATTTGGGAACGTTGTTTTCACATCCATTTGATGTAATTATAGATCAAAAGGGGTAACCAATGCCATAACCACTCGTAAGGAATCCTTCTTAGATACAGCAAAAAAGGTCTTCGTGTAATCGATTCCTTCTTGTTGAGTAAATCCTTTGGCAAAAAGTCTAGCTTTATATCTTTCAATGTTGCCTTATGAGTCTCTTTTTGTCTTGAAGACCCATTTACATCCAATGAACCTTACAACATTAGGCAACTCGACAAGATCCCAGACTTTGTTAGATGCCAAAGAATTCATCTCATCTACCATGACATTATACTACAATTGAGATTCATTGCAACTTATGGCTTGTGAAACATTTCAGGGTCATTTTCAGCTCCAATATTATAGTCAACTTCTTGTAAATACACAACGTAATTACTAGGTATTGTTGATTTCTTCTCTTTAGTTGATCTTCTTAATGTTGTATTAGCGTCTTACTGTGGAGGAGCTTGTTCAAGTGGTTCCTTAACAACCTCTGGTGATTGCTGAATAATTGGATCTACTAGATTGTCATCAGCAGCTTGTGGAACTTCAATGATTGACTGTTCAACACTCGTTTGACTTTAGGGGATGCTATGAATGATAATCAATCTATTACTTGAAGAAGGAGTTTGTATTTCACAATGATCCTTCTCAAGAACTAAGTCTGGAGATTGATCATTCCCACCAATCAAGTCATTCTTAAGAAACTTTATATTTCTTGATTCCATAAACCTAGTACTATGAGATGGACAATCAAATCCCTTTGGACCTTTCAGTATATCCAACGAAATAACCACTTATAGTCCTCGGATCCAATTTCTTTTCTTGTGGATTATAAACTCTTACTTCAGACGGACATCCCCAAGCGCATATATGTCTCAAACTCAGTTTCCAACCTTTCCATAACTCAAATAGAATTTTTGAAATAGCCTTGGTTGGAACTCGATTTAATATATACCTATCGTTTTAAGAGCTTCAGTCCATAAAGATTTACAAATTTTAAAGCTGCTAAGTATACTCCCCACCATGTCTAATAATGTTTGGTTTCTTCTTTCGACTACACCATTTTGGTTCAGAGACCCAGGCATGGTGTATTGGGCTATTATCTCATGCTCCTAAAGAAACTTTGCAAATGGACCAAGTGCTTGTCCATTCTCAGTGTATCTACCATAAAATTCTCCACCTCTATCTGATCTCACGATCGTTATTTGCTTACCGCATTGTCTCTTTACTTCTTTTTAAATACCTTAAAGGCATCTAATGCTTCGTACTTGTTATGAAGCAAGTAGAGGTACATATATCGCGAGTAATCATCTATAAATGAGTTGAAATATTTCTGACCATATGAGTCCATTTCTAGACTACAAATGTCTGTATGTATGATCTTTAATATGTCTGAACTCCTCTTGGCACCTTTCTTTGTCATGTTGATCTGGTTTCTCTTTATGCAGTCCATACAAACATCAAAGTCAGTAAAATCAAAAGTATTAAGTACTCCATCATTCACTAACTTTTTAATTCTATCAAGAGAAATATGCCCCAATCTTTGATTGCACAACATAGAGGATTGTTCATTCATAATACATCTTTTAATATCAGCATTATTATGGACATGCATTGTATTGTGAAAAATATTTTCTTGCAAATTAATTCGGAAAAGAACATTAATCATTGTACCATTCCCAACAAGATTAGATCCATGATATAAACCAAATGATGTATTTGAAAAGTTAAAGGAATATTCCAAAAGTACAAGTCTTAAAACTGAAATCAAATTTCTAGAGAAACTTGGAATATGAAATGTTCTTTCCAAATTAAAAACAAAATTAGAATTTAAAATTAATTTGCATGTCCCAACAGCTTCCACATGTGAACGCATCTTATTGCCAAAATAGATGCATTGTTTACTGCCCACTAGCTTCCTGTGGTTTAGAAAACCCTCCAATGTATTGGAAATATGGATTGTAAAACCATAATCAATCCACTAAGTGTTATGAAAAACATCAACCATATTAGATTCATAACAAACAAGTGAGATTGAAATACCTTTCTTTATAAGCCAAGCCTTAAATTTGGCACAATCCTTTTCTATGTGCCCTTTCTTTTTGCAGAAGCGACACTTGGGATTGAAATCCTTTTTGATCTCAATATGGACTAATATTTTACTATTTCCTTTTTGTTTGTCTTGCCCTCTATTCCTTCCTTTTGTGGCCATATGTGCACTTTCACCCAATTCCATTACTAACCTCCCTTCCTCTTGAACACACATTGTCAGCAATTCATTGATAAACCATTTATCCTTATATGTGTTGTAAGAGATTTTAAAGGGTCTATATTGAAGTGGAAGGGAATTAAGTATGTAATGTATAAGGAAAGACTTGGATATCTCAACCTCAAGAGACCTTAGCTGCGCCGCAATATCCCCCATTCACATGATGTGCTCACGCACACCTCTAACACTTGTGTGCTTCATTGATGATAACTTGGTCATTAAGGTGCTGGCTAGGGCCTTATCTGAAGACTCAAACTGTTCATCAATAGCCTTCAGTAAATCCCTAACATGATCAAACTCTCCAATAGAACCACGAATACTGGCATGAATTTTGGTCTTTATGTACATCATGTTGAGGCGATTAGATCGATCCCAACATTCATAAAGAGCAATTTCGACCTGAGTGCTAGTTTCAGTAGGTGCAGGTGGTTCGTCTTTTCAGATAACATAATCAATGTCCATCCACCCTAATTGGAGGAGAATCTTCTCTTTCCATATTTTATAGTTATCACCATTCAATTTGGGAATATCACATTGAATATTAGAAAAATTCACAGGTTGAATAACTGCACAAAATTCAAATAAACATGCTTATGTCTCTAAATTTGTTGACGCAAAGAAACATGTATCATGTTTTACCAATGTTAAAACATGTAATCATATTTTACATGTGAATCATATAACAATTAAAACTGCATGTGGGCTAAGCTTTAATTAAAAGATTCATATATAACCTTTATGATGAAACTATCAAATTATATTTCTTTTCTTAATACTTGTGGGTAAATTAAGAAAAAAATAATTCACTATTCCATCATAATTAACCATGCAAATATAATAAAGCTTCCTGTGGGATAAAATTTATTATATTTGAATATGATTAATTACAATTTGTCATTTTACTAGATGTGATCTATAGCATTTAATATATAATTTTTCTTAATCAAAGATGCTATTGCCAATCTTCAACTAATTAAAATTATATTGATCACATGACACCTCATTTTATGCAAAATAGGAATAATAAAGGTTCCACAAAATCCTTTAAAATTTATTAATCATGCATCAATATCATATATTTGCATAACTATATATATATATATATATATATACATGAATTTAAAATCAAATAATGATTTACATCATGCAATTTAATAAAATTGGGCTACTTTGTCAAAGTTGAAATATTTATGAGTTCAAAATGTCAATACAATATAAAGATGGATCACTTTCAATCCTAATTATATACAATTTATTCTTTACAAGTATGAAACTAAAGCTTTCATGATGTCCCACGTTATAAGTGTTAGTTCTAGAAATGATGCTTATGTTTTACATAAAAAGCTTACATTATTAAAAGAATTTATACAAAGACTTTCCCACAATGGCCCCGTGATACCAAGGTTGTTGTGTTTCCTCTCGCATATATCAGGGAACAATTAAAAGCATGACAAAGTCAAAATGTGCGGGTCAAGGTTTCTGCAACATTTATTCAAAACTTTCCAAAGATTGGGCCCCACGTACTAAAAGGTTTTGAATTGTCAAAGTCAGCAAATGCACGAAACTATTAAATCACAAACAAGTTAAAGTTTGCAATGGTGAGCCCCGTGAAAACTAAATTGTCAAGTTAGCAAAGAATGAAAAACGCAGGCATCGTCTTCAACCTCTCGTCGAGTCGACTTGACCCACTTCCAACCCATTTTACAAATCCAACCATATCTTGGCTTCTACAACTCCGCTTTTGATGATTCAAAAGCCATTGTAAACATAATTGACTTTTCTTTAGATACGTAAGATCGATTTCACAATATATTGACTTTAACAATATCAATATATTCAACAGAAATATCGCCCATTTATGTATAAAATCACTAAATTTAATTACATCAAGACATAGGTAATCAAATGTTAGGCATAAAAGAAATGATATATATGTCTATTACTATAAAAAAAATGGAAATGCGAAATTTTGATCTCATACCTCCTGTCATTGATATTAAAAGATTCAAATAGATGTGGGTTCTCTAAGTTTTTAGCAAATACAAGTAGATGGTGTATGCAGAAAAATGTCAAACTGAGGAACCCAATATTCTTTCACAGATTTTATATTCCTTATTGTCTTCTATCAAAACAACAGAAGGAGATGACGGTTTGCAGTGGAAGGTCATGAGGTTTCAAAATGAACAGAGATGACCCATCACAAGGAAACTGTTGGGTAACCAACGGATAACAAACTTATTTTTACTGTTTAGAATGGAATGAAATGTAATGTAAAATCCTCCCCTTTTATCTTATTCTATTCCATTCTATTATGAACCTTCCTCCTAAATGATAGAATAATATTCCATTTCATTCCATTCCATTAATAACCATCCAACCAAACATAGCCTAAATAATTACTTAATTGTTGTTGGCATTACAAGTATGTCTTTTTCTGTTGGTATTAAAATTTAAATGTTGTTTTTTTTGAGTTTATAATATTAAAATATTATTTTTATAAAAATGTGTTGAATTATTTTAGACCAAATATGATATGATCTATATGATTACTCCAACCTAATTTTAACGAAAAAATAATTTAACACAAATTTAGATATTTTCTAACATTATAAAATATTTTTAACAGAGATAACACTATATAAAAAATTTTATCTTTTATTTTATCTCTAAAAATAATAATAATAGCATATACTTTCCTTAAGTTCCTTTTTTTTAATCTCGGCAACAAAAAAAAAAATAAGACTATATGTTTTCAGATGAAGGACAAACAGAAATAAAATGTTACTTCCAAAATTATGAGAAGGAATTTGGTATAATTGAATTGATTTTTCAAATTATTAGAAAAAGGAATAAGGAGTAAATGGGGGAGTAGCGGATTAGATCGTCTGTCCCTTTTGTGCTGATCCAATTAAGCTACATGTGTTTTTATCCATCCATTGAATGGATGAAAGCAACTGAAACGAAGATAATTAATGAACAGACGACTTGTTCCCGGGAAATAACTACATTTGTCACCGTAAGTCAAAACTTTTAAGGGCTTCTCATGTTGATCAGCATACCGACAATGACAAGTGGACCGCAACAACAGTGAAAAGATGGTGACATATCGTGATTGGGCCATCACTGTTCTAATCGCATTCAGTTCCTACAAGTCCGGAAAAGAAAATGCTTTACTTTCTACGCCATCCTTTTAACTTGCGCTATGTCTCCCATCGTTGCCTCGGACCTTTTTTTTAAACATAGAGATCAGTTTTTTAAACATAAAGGATAAAATATTCTTAATATTATTTATAAAAAAATATTTTTCTTAGTATTACCGGTTTCTCGAAGTCATAATTAATTCTTTTGATGTGTATTTTATTTATTTGTAAGATTTAAACATAAGATTTATTTATTTAAGGAAAACTAAATTCTTTGTTTATTTAAACTAGTAAGAGTTAGATTATAATAAATATTTTTTATTTTACGTACTTCAAATTCATGTCTTTATTTTCAAAATAATTAAGAAGGATAAAACTATATTATATGACTTAAGATTTATGGATATATATATATATATATATATATACACGTTATTTTGCTCGTAAGTGGATTTTGCTTCCAATTTTAAAGTTCCAAAGTTTTATATCTCAACTGTCCACTCACATGCTACATAATTCAAGGGAAAGCTATTGGACGGTCACGATTGACCAAAGCTAGGAACCATTTTTATAAGTTAGGAACCTTCACTAGAGTAGAAGGCTTTCATGAAGGCAATTTTGAGTCACCAGCCACCAATATACCTTTATTTAAAAAATATTCGGTAAAAAGAGATGATATAAACCATAACATTTAGACTGAAAATTAATTTTATTTAAGGTATATTTTAACTTTTAACATTTTTAAAAATTTAAGTTAAATTTTAATATTTGTTGATGTACGAAAAAGAATCTAACATATGGAAAAACGTTTAGACTAAAATTATATTTTTAATATTAAAATACATTTTAGATTTTAATGTTTTTAAGTATTTAAAAAGAATCAATTGAGTATAAGTGTCGTACCATGTAGCTTCCACATAACACTTTAGTCTTACTCACTTAAATCTTAATTCTAAATAAGCACTTGTTAAAAATTGAAGGACAGCTACAAACATCAATCTTCTTTAATGACCATACAGTTCTTGGAGATGCGGGAGTTAGGGGCGGTTGGTTTAAATGGGAGTAATGAGAATGAATATAGTAAAGAATAGGAATGGATATAATCATTATAAATATGGTGGTTGGTTAGAACGAAAGAATGATTACCATCACTATTGATAGTGGTTGGTTTGTTAAAAATATTGAAAAATAAAAATTTGTTTTACATCAAATTTTAATATATTTTAATTAATTATATTTAATAGCAATTAAATGTAATTAATTAATTAATTATATTGTAATTAATTAACTATATTTTAATTAATTATTAACTAATTAAATATATTTTATTTAATTATTACTTAATTAATTATATTTTAATTTATTAATTAATTATTACCTAATTAAAATATAATCAATGGATATAATTATATAATTATTATTAATTATTATATTGATTAATTAATTTTTACTTAATTATAATTAATTTATTAATTAAGAAAATATAATTAATTAATTAATTAATTACATTGTAATTAATTAACTATATTTTAATTATGTAACCAATTATATATATATTAACTAATTAACTGAATTTTAATTAATTATATTTTATTTAATTAATCAATTAATTATTACCTAATTAAAACATAATTAATGGATATAATTATTATTATTATATTATAATAATTATTAATTATTATATTGATTAAGTAATTATTACTTAATTATTTATATTTAATTAAAAAAAGAAAAATATTTTTACTACTTAGTTAGGAATGATTTCCATTCCTCCCAAATATGGGGAGAATAGAGTATTACCCAAAAGTGAGATATGAAAATTATACCCCTATAATGATAATACATAACCAACTACTAGTATTTCATTCATTTCTCATTGATTCATTCCCAAACCTTTCAACCAAGCACCCCCTTAGATTATTGATCCATTAATTTGGTCTTTCTTAGCTTATATCTATGTATCATTATTACAAATACAAGAGTTATCACTTATTTATACCTTTAATTTAGATTTAAATGATAGGCAGAATTCATATTTTTTTATTAAATTAAACATAATATTTGTCAATTTATTTGGATTAAACTTTTATCAATATTAGATTCCATGTACTTAATTAATTAACAAACCAAATATAGTTCTTTCTCTATGCTCTCTTGTTAATGTGGCTTTTGTAGTCTATAAGAAGGGATGAAATCTCCTACGTTTGAGCATTGTAATCCCAATTTCTTGTTTATTAATGTTAAGAATATCTTAGTAATCACAATCACATTTTAATTGTGATTACTAAGATATAGAGTACTAAAGCTTGCTAAAGTTCGATATAAAGTAAGAAGTTGCCATATCTTACTAGCAAATGTCAATATAAGAACCTGTTCTGTCAATGTCTGCAACAATTACAGGTGGAAGAAGAAAAGTGACAAAGACTTTTGGTCAAGCGAGATTCTCAGTTGAACTGTTTAGGTCGAATTTTCTCACCAAGAATTTTGATCAAGCAAGACTCTTACGTTTGAGCTCAGCAGATATGTCACTAGAGCACCATCACCCGTGTATATATATACATGCATGGACAGCCCCTTAAAGCATCACCAAGTAATTGAAACTAGTATTTCAATTATTCCTACGAATCAATTCTTGATCTCCGATTATAAGCAAATCCTTGAGTTGAGAACTGCTGCATAATTTGTTCGGAGAAATGGAGGGGAAGATGATTGCCAAACTGCCAGAGGCAGAACATCCACAGAAAGCCTTTGCATGGGGAGCAAAAGACCAATCTGGTGTCCTGTCACCACTCAAATTCTCCAGGAGGTAGGCTTAAACAGAGTGCAGTTAATGGTTAGAATATTCTTGCTTAATTCTCCTTACTTCGGGTTGAACTAACCTTTGTTCCAAATTTTCAGGGCAACAGGAGAAAAAGATGTGAAATTTAAGGTGTTATATTGTGGGATATGCCACTCGGACCTTCACATGTCCAAGAATGATTTTGGCTTTAGCAAATTCCCTCTCGTCCCTGGGTATTTTCCATATTCTGATCGCTTATACAACTTATGCATGCATGCTCTTAAATCTTACCTGTAAGGTTTGCCTGGTTCGACATGTCATATTTACGTTGCTTGTACAATGTTGTGTCATTAAATCTTTTTTCTGGAATTCATACATGTCAAAACTTGGTTGCAGGCATGAGATTGTGGGAGTAGTTACAGAGGTTGGGGACAAGGTGGAGAAGTTCAAGGTTGGTGACAGAGTTGCCGTAGGTTGCGTCGTTGGATCATGTCGTTCATGCGACAACTGCAAAAGTGATCTCGAGAATTACTGCTCACAAATGATATTAACATACAGTGGGACGTACTATGATGGAACTACCACACAAGGAGGCTTCTCCGACATTATGGTGACTGACGAACACTTCGTAGTTCGCATCCCGGACAGTATTCCTCTGGACGCAGGTGCTCCTCTTCTCTGCGCAGGGATGACAGTGTATAGTCCCCTGAGGTACTATGGACTGGACAAACCAGGAACTCACTTGGGTGTGGTCGGGCTTGGTGGGTTGGGTCACATGGCCGTCAAATTTGCCAGAGCAATGGGAGTGAAGGTGACAGTCATTAGTACCTCTCCTAACAAGAAACAGGAAGCCATTGAGCGTCTAGGTGCTGACTCGTTTTTGATCAGCCATGATCAAGATCAAATGCAGGTAAGATTATAACTCTCCTGTATGCACGTATTATAGAAATTAAATTTGTCAAAGGACCAATTACTAGCATTCTATGAACACATATAAATAGTAAAAAACATTTCATGTCTTTATTTGAATAAGTTATTCAACAAAAAGTTAATTAATTATAGCTAATAAAATTCTTACATGTTGTTGATGATGTAGGGTGCAATAGGAACACTGGATGGTATAATTGACACGGTATCAGCAGTGCACCCATTACAACCACTGCTAAGCCTACTCAAGTCTCATGGGAAGCTGGTTTTAGTGGGTGCCCCTGAAGGCAAGCCACTAGAACTACCTGTCTTCCCTTTGATCATGGGTATGTTATATTCTTTACATTGTTTTGATTAGATTTTGTGCATGCCATTAAACCAAAGTTTTAAGATCACAAAATGGTTATGGAAAAATGGCAGGGAGGAAGATGGTGGGTGGTAGCATTACTGGAGGAATGAAAGAGACACAAGAGATGTTTGATTTTGCAGCAAAACACAACATCACAGCAGACATTGAGGTTATTCCCATGGACTACGTTAACACTGCCTTTGAGCGCCTGAAGAGAGCAGATGTTAGATACCGTTTTGTCATCGACATTGGGAACACTTTGAAATCTCACAGTTGATTTATTTTCTGCAATCGTGAATTGTCTAGATAGTTAATGCGTCAGTATTTTTGTTCATCATGTAATAAGATTTCCTTATGTGTAAGGAATCATGAGGTATATGCAGATTCGTTGTAGTCGTTCGGTGTTATTTTGCTTTGGACAGAATGAAAATAAAAAGCTGGAATTCCTCATGATTTGCTTTTTCTGTTCATATGGCTGTAGTGGGTATGTTTATGTAAAAGGATAAATTGCTTGTTCATTTTTATAAATTTTTATGTTAAAAGAATGATGGTTCATGTAAAAAAAAATCTATAATTTAATTAAAAATTTATTGCTATTTTTAGTTTTCTATATAATTAATATATTTCTTATGTGTAAATATAAATGGTTGAAATTTATTGAATTAGATGCAAGTAAACATTTTAAAAATAAAATTTGAGAGAAGTTTAATTATCAAATTAAAAATTTTAAATATTATATTAACTTTTGTTAGACCTCCATTTTACAAGGAGTTATTTTATTTTTATAAATTTTTACTTCAAATATTTATTGAGTATTTATATATAAAAATAAGTTTAGATATTAAACTTTTGAGCTAGATATGAATCACTTTTTGTATGAAATAAAAAATTATGAAAATATAATACTCATATAATTGACTTATATATAAATATATAATGTTAAATGCTTGTGATTTGAACAATAAATTAAAATTTAAAACGTGGTTATAAACAATAAATAAAATTGAATAAAGAGCTTTACAAGATTGAAGTTTTGGTCTAAGAAAGATACTAGAATAAAATATGTTCACAAATGGTGTATAAAACATGCATATAAAGAAATATGAGTGTGCTATCGTGATAAAGACTTGCATGGAGAAAAAGAAGTGTATTTATAGATCTTCAATTAGGATATGAGTCTAGGTGAATTAGAGACATGTCGAGTATAAATATTACCAAATAATCATACTATAATACTCGTATATTTATATTATAGTATGATTATTGAAGCATCATATGCTCTGGTAAATATGAACAGATCATCTGCAAAGGTGAGGGAGACTAGATTTACCTTCTTATACTTCTTGTGATATTTGAATTTAGGGTTAAAATTGATGTTCTCCCTGATTAGCCTCGTAAATGCCTCCATTTGTAGTATGGAGAGGTAGAGTCTCCCTGTCTTAGGCTCCTAGCCCCTGTGCATAATGCGGTTGGCTCTCCATTGATTAAGACACCGAATGAAGTGGATGCTAGAGACCTTTTAACCCAGTTTCTGAACTTTTCAGGGAACTTAAAGGCTTCTAATAGGTTTAGTGGAAATTCTCAGCTTATTGTATCAAAAGCTTTGTAGAAATTGGTTTGATGGAATAACTTCTGGGGCTATTTCTGCTGGAATACCCCATTAGGATATTATCCGCAATGTACCTGCCATTTATAAAGGCTCTCTGTGTATCATTGATAATAGACTTGAAGATCGATTTCATTCTGCTAGAAATCATTTTAGAGATGATTTTATGAAGGGAATTGCAGTATAAAATGGGCCCGAATTCTTTAAAAGAGCTAGGGTATATGCATTTAGGGATTAAACAGATTAAAGTTTTGTTGATTTCTTTTAGAAGCTTACCCATTTCAAAGAACTCCGATACAACGTTAGTGACTATTGTTTTGATCAAAGGCTAAGTCTTTTGGTAAAAAAAGCCCATTTAAGTGATCAAGTACTGGAGTTTTGGTTGAGTTTAGTTCAAAACCACACTTGCCACTTCCTCAGGATTAACTAGTTTGGTGAGGGTTTTAGTTTCAATCTCTAAAAAATGATTGGACACAAAGGATCTCAATAGAGGAACAAAAGATGAACTGGGGGGAAAAAGTGCTAATAAGATTTTTAAAGTAAATTAAAGTCTCCTTTTTGAGACCATATTGAGTGGACACCACTTGGCCCTCTTGATTAGTAAGAGAGACAATCTATTAGTGTTCTTCCAATCCAAGACTAAATTAAAGAAGAATTTTAACTCTTTTTTCTCCCTTTTGAAGCCATTAGATTCTAAACATTTGTTGAATTTAGGAATTATAATAAGAAATTGCTCCAACATTTTTATTGTGAACTTTTTTTTTTCTTTTGTAAGAAGATGCTCCATACAAAGTTGATTTCCTAGATCATTTTGCACCTTGACTAATGAGTCTTTAGCTCTTTTCACTACTTTTGGTGTGTTGCTACCCCCAAATCTGTGCTTCAGCAGTCTGAGTTCCTCCTTAATTGAATTTAATTTTTTGACACGTATGAATTGTTTATAACCCTTTAACGTATGGGAGAGGCCTCTTTTAATGACTTATTCATATCCTTTTACTTCCACTAGGTAATTGTTAAAGAGTAACGTGAAGTGTTTTTCTGCAAGTTTTGAACCAATAGGTGTGAATGGTTAGAAAGAATTGGGTCCAAATCTCTTACTTTGCTCTCTAGGAAGAGAGTAAGTCATTCTCCATTTATCAATGCTCCGTTTAACTTCTTTCTGATGAACCACAATTTACTTTGTTTATTGCTCGATATGTAGCTTAGCCTTCTAATTTCAAATCAGTGACTTGTTGGCTCTCCACGTACTCTTGGAAGTTAGGTGAGAAATTCTTTAAACTGACATATCCATTTGCCTCAAAAAAGTGAAGTGTGTTGTTAAAGTCTCCTATTATTAGCTAAGGTCCTTGGACTAAAGGCTGAATCTCTTTTAGTTTACTCCAAAGTGCTCTCCTCTGGAAATTTAGGTTTGCTCCATAAACAAAATTGACTGTAATTCTAGTGTTTTCCTCGATATATTCTACATCCAAGTGCATTAACTGGTTTGTTGCTTGCAGTTGTTGAGTTCTCACTAGTTTGCTATCAAAAGCCACATCTATCCTTCCATAATGATGGTGCTGGTGGTTGGAAAGTATTTTTCACTCTTTTCCCAAAAATTACCCTTAGTGAATTTATCTAAGCTTAGTTTGGTTTCTAGGATATCAGTCAAAGCTGGTTTATTCTCCAGGATAAAATCCTGTAGCATTTGTTGTTTAGAGGGATTATTTATCCCCTTTACATTATAGGATACTATTGACATACTTGGTTGGAATATTTTGGGCCTTTAGGCCCATTCTTCCTTCTAGATTTTCTTCCACTGAGGAGTTTAAAGTTATCATGCTGGTGAGCATTTGAACAACTTCCTGCAGCTATTTTCACCTATTTGTTGCCCTTAGTTAATATAGCTTCAGCTTCAGCTTCAGTTTCTGTTTTATGTTATCTTTCCCAATGATTTCTAAACTTGGCCCTTTGATACTTAATTCCTATGACTCCTCATTATTAAATGTACTTGAATCTCCTACTTCAGGGCCTTTGCCTTCTTCCATGTTCTAGTTGTTATTTTCAGTAGGGCAAGACATGGAGGTATTATCCTGCTCTATGACTTTTAAATAGTCCTCTCTAGAAATTTTTTCCCAGTAGCTTTTCGCTGCTTTCCTTACTCACTGGTAGAAGACTTCTACTCTTACAACATCTTCAAACATAGTGTCACCTTCTCCAAGTTTAAGCCTTAGTATAGGAATGACAACCGATGGCTCGTTTCCCGTGTCACTACTGATGCATAACCTAACATATCCCACTCTACTACTATGTGTTGTGGTGGCATCCATGCCTATTGTTTTTTAATAAAGTTGGTCGGTATGCTGAGCCCCTTCGTTGATCAATATTCTAGGGGGACTCCATGTAGATTAATATAAATGGGTAAATTAGAGAACTTGATATTTTCTAGGCATATTCTAAGAAACCAGAACTGCAAGAAGAGAGGTTGGCTTGTACATGCCAAGGGCCTGCCCCTAGTATTTCTTTAGCTTGATTGAACTTTTCAAATTTAAAAAGTATTAGGTTTTCGTCTGTGAGTAGAACTTCTCTTAATCCATTATTTTTTTTCCACTTTTTCAGGGCCAAGCTTTTAAGGACGGAAAGGAAAGGGGAGCCTCTTGTCCAAAAAAAAAAAGGCAACAAGAGTTTATTTCCATCACCTAGCACCAAGGTTTGAGGTTTGATTTCATGGTGACGGTGATAAGTGAAAAGTCTTCTATTCTTTGCACACTTTCAAATATTCAGAGGCAAAACAAAGGAAAACACAAGGGTTCAAAATTTCAGACGAGATCTTTTGTCTAGTGTTATGGTGTCTAACTCTGTCCCCTCCCATAAACGTGGTCGTTCTACTGATTCTTTGTTTTTTGGGTTGTTGGTTGTGTACTATTCTACTTACAAGAACGACAACATTTTATTGGTTGGACAGAGTAGACAGATTAACTTTAAGACAGAGGATTTAGTGTCTCAAAATTTTAGCAGAAAAGAGTTTGCAGAAAAGAGAGAGTTTATAGGAAAGCAGGAGATGGCTAAATAGTAAAAGGACCAAAGGCCCTTAAGCTGTACTTGAAGGTAGGAGAAAGGGATATTAGGGATGACAATGGGTCCCACAGGGTGGGACGGACCAGCCCACACTTTTTATCTGTTTTTAAAAAAAATTAACTAAAAGGTTTATTTTGCATATTAGAGACGGGCCACAGGTCGGGCTAAAAATATCATCCCTAAGGAGTATGACTGGAGAAATAGCAAGAGGAAGAAGAAGAAGAGTTTTATTATTAATAAAATTTGCAAACTGTACTTTTACAATTTATAATTACAAAATTAAAAAGCAACATCCACTATAACCTCATCTATCAAATAGAGTAAGTTATAACTCTTTTAATAGAATAAAGAATTGGATTTGCAATGCTAGCA
>JAOQMM010000173.1:2158910-2169199 GCA_027563515.1 Erythroxylum platyclados | reverse complement strand
TAACACCCCAAAACATACCCTAATTGGAATTAGTAAAATTGAATGTGGATTTAATGATTTAATTGAGATTAATTGGAGAAAATAGTGAAATTGAGAGTAAACGAGAAAATTGCTTTCACTTTCCAATTCCATCACCCTTTTTGGCCTCCTCTAGTTTTCTTGGGATCCAAAAATCAAAAAGAAAACAAAAACCAAAACCAAAACATCCCCACACCTTCCACCAAACCCCACCCACAGACCTCATCATTTCGGTTTTTAGCCTCTAGTGCAAGCAGTTCATGACTTCTTCTTTGTTTTTTCTGATTTGAAATTGATCAATTTCACCAGTTATATGCAATTAAGCCAGGTGTTAATAGAGATGATTCTTCTTTCTGGGCTTGGCATAATCTACTCCGAAGTTAACGGGTTCAAATCAAATTAATAGGTTTTGAACCGAAATTGAGTTTTATTTTTTCCAATTTTCTAATTGTTCAAGTCAATTCGGCATGAAATTTAATATATTAAATAAATAAAATGCTATTATTTTTAAAATTAAAAACAATCAAATTCAAGCTTGGCCACGAATTTTAAGTTAAATTAAATTTTAGATTAAATTTAACTTCAAATATAAAATTTTCGATTGAGTCAAACTTGGAGGACTGTACTCGCCTTTATCAAACTTAAGTGCTAAGTCTACGTCTAACTCCTAATTAGACTAAATCTTTTTATATCCTAAAATTTTCAGTTGGTAATAAATAAATATAAATATTAATTCATCAATTATAAATTATATATTTTAAACCCTCAATAAAGAAAAGGGAAAACAGTGACTAATTTGTCTATTAGCAACGCCTTGTTTCTGACTATCGTATTAAAAGCAGGCTTTAACCGAAGGAAGCCTGAGCCATATTCGTCCCACACTCCAACTCCTTTATTAAACAATAGACATAAACAGAGATCCACAGTATAAGGTTTACTTTTTATTTTATTTTAACCAAAATTTAAACTTTTTTAACATAAATATTTTTAAAAATTAAGTTACAAATTTACCTTTAAATTTTCCAAAAAACGACCAATTCTTAATATTTTGATATTTATATGTTAAACTCTAATCTGAATATTTATTTACAAAATCATTTTTGTAAACAAATTAAATAATAACGTTAAAGTTATTTTAGATAATAATAAAATTTAGAAGAAGTTTATTAATAAATTTATATAATTAAGAGTTATTATTACGGTAAATATTAGTTTATAATTATCTAAATATTAAGTGATTATTCAAATTTTTTAAAACTTTTAAATTTAATACATATTATTAATTAATTTTTATCTGTTCAAACATTTATTCTATTAAAAATAAGATTATTTACAAGTTAAATAAAACAGTCACGATTCGAAATTTTTTCTATTTTTATTCATTATATCATTTTTTTGAATAAATATTTTGTATTGTTATATTCATCATCATTAATACCTAATTAAAATTTTGTTAAGGCATAAGATCTATAAAAATTTGATAGTACAGAGCCTTATCCATACATAATAATGATGTTGTTTCTATATCTTGTATTGTTATATTGTGATTTAAAAATATTTAAAACTGATTGAGAATAGAAGTGATTCTCTTGAGTAAGAAGGAACAGAATCATACTAAACAAGTTCGAAGAGTAAGCAAATAGTTAGCTATCACATGTACAAACAAGTTCTTGCTGATACCGAGGTTTTAAGTTTTATACGCAACAGACAGAACTCGTCCTGTTGGTTTTTTTTTTTCTTTTTTCCAAAGAAACTCGTCATCGTGCTCGAAGAAGATTAAAGTTCTGTGCTTTTCAGGTAGCCTTGGGAAAGGGTAACCTCGCACCACCTAAAGCCTATTTTAATAAACAGTAAAATATGATTCATTTTTTTTATAAAAAATAAAATAAAATATAATCTTAACTTTATAAAGAATAATAAAAAAGTTTATATTTTATTTCTTTTTAATTTTTATAAGAACTCAAAAATAAGCAAAAATTGGATCCATTTTTTTACTTTGTCTAGAGCCTATAAAATTTTAAGAACATCGGGTGCTTTTCACCACTTTCTATTAGAATTCAGATTCTTTTTTGGTAGAAAGTCACCAAGATAACAGTTATCTCATCTTTTAAGCATCAAGATTGATGATTGGGCTTGATTCAGTGACATGTTTCACACATGCAAAACAATAGCAGAAACATTTCTAAGTGGAAATCAAATCTTTGTCCTGTAAACATCTGAATTCATTCCTATTAGCTGAAAAAAAAAGTTGATTTCGTTTCATTCAGCATAGAGAAACAATTGGTACAAGTAGTTAGTAGTAGGTGAACGATTAACAAATAAAGAGTGGTATACTCTTTTTGTGATTCTTTTAACTGTTTTCTATCAATACTTACTACCTAGACCATATCTTTTTCTTAGAATCCCTCTCCTTGATGACTTGTCCTTGATCTCTGCTAAGTCGCTTGTGAGTCATCAATGGGACTTGAGCACCTATGGTTGTTGGCTTTGTTGTCCTCAAAGTCCTTGCAACCTTTGGAGGATCAGATTTCCTACCCATGTAAGCCGTAGGTATCGTGATATTGTTCTCTGTTTCTGTACTTCTTGAATTTCTTTTCTTTCCAGTGGCTCCAAGTGTATCACTTGTTCTTGGCAATGAGGACCCCTGACTCCGAGGACGAGTCATTGAGTTCGCATTCCTGAGGATATGACCCTCAATGTCAGCCATTATTTCATCATCTTTCACACGAGCTTTTCCTTCAATAGGAGTAGCTTTTGTGACTTCCGCAATATCAGAACTCTGTAAACACTGAAACTGTTTCTCTTGCTCTGCTAGCTTAGCTTCCAGCTCCTTAATCTGCCACAACAGGAATCAATTGTACACGCTCGTAATATAGGAAATGGTAAAACTTTGAATATACGAGTCAAAAATATAAATATAAACCTTCTGATGGAGTGACAATGATTCTGAGTTCTGTTCTTGCTCTTTGAGCTTTTTCTCAAGATCTTTAACCTGGAAGAGAAGAGTAAGTAAGTATCTGAAGAACATTATTATGTCATCTTCTTGAACTTCTCTCTTTCAAAAGTAAGCATTCAGAACCTTGTGTTGGAGAACAAGAGACTGAGACTCTGACTCTTGCATTTGCTCTACCAGTTTGTTTTCAAGCTCCTTGGCCTGGTTGAAGGTGACATTAGATGTTTTAGATATATCTTCAACATAACAAATGGAAACTATAGAAACTTTATGAGGAAAAGTGATTGGGATAAAGACCTTCTGTTGAAACAATGCAGATTCTGATTGCTGTCGTTCTCTAAGCTTGGTCTCTAGTTCCTTGATCTTTTCCAGAGATTCAATTATTGTTAAGTAGGAACATATAAGCATCATAATTTACATTGTTTGATTAATAAAAAAGCTACCTTTTGCTGGAGGCCATAGCATGTCTCTTCCCTTCCCTTCAATCTATCTGAAAGTTGTGAGACTTGCTTTTCTGACTGACCATGCAAGTTAGTCTTCATTTCTAGCTGGCCCTCCAGTTCTTTGATCTTCTCTTGCTGGATCTTGTAGACGTTATCTTTTCCTTTGGCCTTGTTCTCTATGTTCTGTAAGGATTCTTCTAGCTTCCTTAGCGAATCATCTTTGGATCTTGATTCTTGGCGTACTTTTTCCAGCTTTTGTACATCAAAACAAATTGTTACAATTCCAAACTTAGTTCATTAATAATGATAGATGCACCAATGAAGAATCACTGATCATACCATGACTTTCAACTTCTGAAGCTCAGCTGTATCGACCTGCCTCCTTGCAGGACCTAATTCCACCCCTCTAACACGAGTTGCAAAGTTCAATGAACTCACAGTCTCACTCAAGTCCCGCTCTGAAGGGCTAATTTGCACAAACATTAGAGTTTTGGAGTCACCTCCTGCAAAGCTCAGAATTAAAAGTTAGCCAATTCAAAAAACTCTCCACTATATGCAACTGGCCAGACGTACTCATAACATGTCTTTACTTACCTAATGAATCTTGAAGTAAATGTGTCAACTTAGAATTCCTGAAATCAAACAATACATCTTGTTATCATATGGATATAAAATGGATCTTCCTTTTAGTATCAGTGAAGAAGCCAAAAAATTATCATTCACCTGTACGGGATGTGATTATTTTTTGTTGCCAAGGCATATATAACATCTCCCAGAGCAGAAAGAGATCTGTTGATATTTTGAGCCTCCTTCAGTCGTTCCCCTTGCACATCTGTTTTTGCCAGCCTCTCACTCCCTGCCAAATCTACAAGCCAGAGTTTGCTCTTGGTACACTCACCATTCATCAAATTCTTTGCCCTTACCATTACGCAGAGCATGCTGGTTCAAATGGGAAAAGTAAACAATCAAAAGCAAAACTAGGACAGGAGGAAACATACATGGCGAAACAAATGGGGAATCAACTAGTTCAGCTTAATAATACCAATGTGATCTGCTGCTGTGTTCATTGACATTATTGGATCCTACAGCTCTAGCATTACTTCCAGCTTGCAGCACATTCCAGACTTCATTGATGTTATTTACTTTAGCTTCTACGATTCCCGGAACATGACGAGACCCTTCAGAAGATTGTTTGATCTCCAACCTACAAATACACAAGGAAGATAATGAACTTTGTGTCTCTTTGTGGGTGTTAAGTTCTGCAATCACCTTTCAGTTTGTTGATTTCATCCAACAACTAAAGTTAAATTCTGGAAACTTAGTAAGTTCAGTTTAACAATACACAAGGAGGTACAGAAGCTTACTTCTTTGAGGCTGGTGATGTATCCAGTAAGTCTCTAATTTGTTCATTGTAGACTTCAAGCACACTAACATGTATGTCATATGTAAAAGTTTCACTCCTTTCCCTGGCAATTTGAAATAATAGCTCAAGAGTCCTATAATTGACTCCCCTGTTTTCCTCAGTACCTTCCATTGTAAATGTCTTGCCTGTTCCTGTTTGACCGTATGCAAATATACAAACATTGTATCCGTCCAGCACTGAGACCACCATTGGCGAGGCATCCGCAAACACATCAACTATCAGGGGAAAGATCAAAGTTTTGGTTTAGCCAATCTAAACAATAAAAGCACTAAGCATAAGGAATGATTATGAATGATCAACATTATGCTAGTCTTATGATTACCTTGATTATCTCTTGGTGTATAAACCTGATCAAATTTAAAATTCTTTCTGGTTGAGCCACCTGTTATTATCCCAAGATCTCCATCCTTTGCTCCATCAAAGTCAACAACTGTTCCACATCCTGCTGAGATTTCCTCCTTATTTAATGGGCGACACCGGCAGAAGACCCTAATATTGCCTGATATTCCATAAAGATAGACAATGAATGCTTCTTTTATTCAAACTCTTTCCTTAATGCAGTAAATGAACTTCTAAAACACCTATGGAAGGGGAAGAAGACAAACCTTTAGTCTCTTGAATTTGGTTATATAGCTCTTTTCTCTTTGCATGCTCTGCACTATACTTGACCTTGAGATCCTCACACTGTGCAACTGCAAAGTTAATGCCATCAGTCCGTACAAAAGCATGGCAGGATGGTGGAGAACAAGCTAACTACAGAAAAAATCTAAACATACCAAGTGCCTGGACTCCTTCAACCATTTTATACAGCTCAGGTATCGAATCCGCACAATCATGTGCCTCACGAGAGAGTTGAGCATGCTCTTCTTTCATAATCTGGCCTCAAATACAGTATAAAGTTAAATGTTCAGGTTGGTAACAGACAATGTAGAAGGAAACATTTGAAGTGAGTTAGTTCAGTGAGAAGGAATAAGAAGTTGCATGCCTTGATTTTTTCTTGTAAACTGTTGACTGCTTCTGCCCAGAATTTTTTATCACAGGCATACCTACTGGTGATATTCCTCAGACTTTCAGCTTGTTTTCCCACCGTTTGGTCTGTCAGGGAAGGAGGAAAAAGGCCAGTGCTAAGTACCAGCAACAAGGATTGTGAAGAAAGTAGAAGTTAGCTAATTTAAACAATTGCGAAAGGCAATTCCTAGGAAACTGATTATGTAATCAATTCACTACTAGGCATGTCTTTTGAGCAGTCTGAAGTCATCTCATGGGTTCTATCTTATCTTCTGTAATTCTTTTGGTATCAAACATACAGTTTATGATGCTTTTAGGAAAGAAATTTAATAATATGGGTGCTCTGGAAATTACCCAAAGACCGTGTCTGGAAGGTCTTGTTGTCAAGTTCCATTCTGACCTTCTCTAGCTGGTCATTTGCTGCAGTCAGTGACATCCAAGCTTCATGGCATTCGTTTGTCTTGCGTTGGCATTCAGCAGTGAGCTCTTGTATCTTCTTTTCATATTTATCTGTAGCTTTTGTTCGCATTAGTTTTTTCTGCGAGGTACAAAATAGACATATCCCTTAAGTAAATACCTTCGAGAAACTGAGATCCTTATGCAAGCTACAACTAACCTGAGCAGAGGAAACTTCTATCTCAGCTGCACAATTGTTGCATTTGAGGTATTCTTGTGGCAGCTGAGGAACTGTATTCATTTACTAATATGGTAAGGTTGATTCTACGCGTTTCAAGATACTTTGCCTATGATGAATTTAAATGTAAGAAAAATGGCATACCTAACACTTCAGGTGCTTTCCTTATGCAGATCCCACTGACAAGAGGGCTTCCGTTGATCCCTTGAAATTTTATCTCTATTTCTCCATCCTCTTTCACTCTGATTCTCAAGTCAACTAACTGAAGTGGTCTATTTGCTCCAACAATGGAGAAGATATCAAATTCTGATAACAACTGCTCAGAATAACAAGCCAGTAAGTGATTGCTCACACATATCCAAAACTAAAAGCGTGAGAAGAAAGTGTTTCAAGTTGATTGACTTGCCTTTTCTCCCTGTATAAATACATCAAAAACTCTCATTCCTTTAGGCCCATTTGTATTTATTATCTCCGCGAAGTGAAGATCAACAAAATAGTCTCCAGCAGGAACATCATGGAACTGATAACTAAAGTTCCCCAATCTTGCGGACTGATAGATACTTGGGTAATCTCCAGACTCGTGAATATCCTCATTGGTTCGGAAAACTGCCCCTCCTATGTAATTCGTGTCATCAACAATTCGCACGCTGGAATCTTCTACCACTGAGGCCTCACCTCCAGCATTTACAAACACCACAAGATCATCTGGTTCAAGCAAACATTAAAATGCAGCAATTCAGCCAACAATAGTTTCTTTCAGAAGCTTCATTGGACACGATAGTGTGAACATATTATCAATCATCAAGAAGAATTTTCTTTTTTCATTTTCCTTTGAATTAAGCACGATTGCAACTCAGAGAGAAGAGGCATCTTTTTCATTTGGTTTATGATAACCAGAATCAAAGACTAGTCAGCAGAAGATCAGATGTATGAATTAAAGAATCAAGATCAGCTAATCTAAAGTCAATTCGTACGGATTTTCTTTTTATAAAAGATAAAGAAACAACATCCTTTATTTTATATCGTTTTCTCAGCAATCAAGCAAAGAACGGACTTTATCCAGATACAGATACGCATTAAAGCTCCAGACTTGCTGACCTGTACAATTCAGTCTCGAAAACCCAGATGGGACTAATCGTGAACTGGAATCACAAAGCATAGAATCAACCAAAGAACCCATATCTTCATCCCCGACAGAGTCTTTGCTTTCTTGGTCCAATTTCTCATCTTTCTCCCATTCAAAAACCCTAGAAGCAGAAGAGTTGAGGAATAGCGTTTCCGGGTTTTGGTAAGGACTGTTAAATTGCAAATCTTCCATTAAAAATCGGGAGCGAAATTCAAAGAGAAAGCCCTTTGTCCCGCAGCAAGAATGCTCTGAAAGTTTGAAGAAGAAACAGAACAATTTTTCTCTGTACCTTTGCCTTAGTGTGTGTGTGTATAGTGTTTTCGGAAGGTTCAAATTTGAAATGAAATGTGACCGTTGTAAAGACGCTCTACCGTTATTATTACCTTTATACAATAAAGTCAACTTAAATGTAAGCCCATGAATAGCCCATACATTGGGCTGATGGGCTTTTCTTTTGATGTTTTGTTACAAACATATTGGGCCATTTTTCTTCTGGGTTAAATTCTAATATATTCATATTTTAAAAATTATAAGGTTAAAGAATACCGTCAGAAAGAATTGTATAATAATTAAATAATATCATAAAATATATAAAACCTCTATATTGTAAATATTGAAATAAAAAATATCAAATTAAAAATTACAATAATCAACTTTTTCTTTTTATAATAAAAGCGGTTAAATAATATCTTTATAATACATATTCATTTTTTGTATATTTAATAAATCATCACGAATTTAATAAGTTGTTAGTAAATGATGTATTAAAATAAGATTGACCGTGAAATTTGAACTCTAATTTTTAATTGCAAGGTATAATAGGTATTATATTAAGGGTTGTAAAAGTTTCGTTCTCAAGTGTGATATTTAAGGATTATACTAAGAAGATTTAAACGTTCATATACATCTAAAATATCATATCTCAATTCAAAATTTTAAAATAATAAGTTATAAATTATATGACTCACTTCATTTTTATATCTCTTTTTAATATGAGATTACTACAATTGTAAATTTTGATGAATATAATGATTGGATGTGTGTTCTCTTAACATTAGTCCTCTTTTAACTGGAGATGAAATTCGTGCTTTTGTTGATAGAATTGTTGTTTCTTTGTGTTTCTTCGACCTCTCGTTGGTCATTATTAAAAAGAAGAAGAAGCAAGTATAGGTACTTTCATCACCCCACTCGACTCGAGGGCCAGATGCCAACTCCAGCGAATTCTCGAAAGGAATAATCACAAGTTTGAGTTGCATAACAATTTGGTTCAGCTCCATCACTTCCGCAAGTTGAGCATTTTCATGTCATGCCAACTTTCCCCTCAAATTAGTCAAAATGAAGGTACGGAGGAGTATTCACCATGCAATGTGACATCAGGTTCATAGTGGAGTTCTCCTCTCATCGACTCCTGTTTCTCCACAATGTTATCAACTCCTGTTAAAATAACTTTTTTGAAGTTTTGCATTGAATTCGGATTTAGATTTTGTAATCCAATATAGATTAAATCGATTAAGAACACGATATTTTGTTAAATTAATAGAATAAGATTATTTTGTTAAATTTGAAATTTAATTTAATAAAAATGTTGTGAAGTTGACCTTAAACGATAAAACTCACTGTTCTCATCGTTGTATCCTTCACGCCTTTCATAGGTAGAACATTTCCTGAAACACACGTAATTTAGGTTTAGATCCTTTCAGCCATTACACATGTATCAGAAGGAAAATAATGCAAAGTTGTAGACAAGCCTTTGGTCTCATTCTCAAGATATATGATGATAGTGACGAGAGTTTAAAAGGGCATTAATTGACTTTTGAAAATTCTCAAAAAATAGTTAAATAACTCTCTAAAATTTTCATGATCATATATCAATTTAAATATAATTGTTAAAATAAATAATATCAAAGTTAATGTACAATGGAAATAATAGTTTACTTATACAATAAAAATTAAAATTTTATTATTAAATTCTATATAAATCATAGCTATTTTAACATTAAAAATTAGCTTATAAATTATAAAATATTAAAAACTCACATAAATTTTTGTAAACATTTTAAGAATTAGTCCACATATGCTTATTTATAGTACTAGTTGAGCTTTCACTTTATTGGCTAAATCAAGTTTGAAGGCAACAATACTTGGTGTCTGTTTGTGTATATTTGTATTTGTATTTTTATTTTTCAAATTAACTAAAAATTTATTTGAGTTTTTAATTTTTGTTTTTGTTTTTAGTTTCTTTCGCTTTTTTAAAATTATAAAAAACATTAATAGTGATTTTTGTTTTGTGTTTCTCTTTTTTTAAATCTAGTTGACTGTCAACTAAATATATGTTATTTAATTGTTTAATATATTAATTTTAATATGAGTTACGAATAATTTAATTTTATATTATATTTTATTAATTAAAATTATTATTAATAATAATTCTGAATAATTTAATTTTACTTAATAATTTTATTTCATTTTTGTAATTACATTAAATTAAATAATTATTAATAACTATAAAATATCTTCAAAATATGTAAATTTCAAATAAAGTTTGATTTAATAATTGAAATATATCTAAAAATCTTAATCTATAAATAAAATTTTAAAATTTAAAATATTTATTTTAATAAAATAAAATAATTTCATTAATAATTTGTTAATAAATATTATATAAGAGACTAAAATATATTTAT
>JAOQMM010000173.1:2137651-2147900 GCA_027563515.1 Erythroxylum platyclados | reverse complement strand
TCCCAATTAATATTTTTATTTAACTATGCGTCTCTAGATCTTTTTCTTTATATAATATAAATTACTTAAAAACACGTCCTATCTTACTTCAATGATAAATTTATGTGAAATTATGACAAAATTTTAGAAATTACAATTACAACATTTTTGTAAAAATATAAAGTGAAAAATTTATATAATTAATATTTTTTTACCCTTACCAAGCGAGAAGTTTTATGTATTGAAATTGTTTTTGTTATTGCTACAATTATGTGAATTGCATAAAGTTTAAATTTAATAAATTTACACAATAAATCGTAAATAAGTCAAATATAGAAATGAATCTACTTATTTATTAAATTATTTATTACTAATTTTTTGTTATGTTGTTCCACTATAAATTTATTTAACTTAACAAAAATATCTTTTAAACCTATTGTAATAATTGATTAAACCACATCAAGACAAAACTAAATTATATATTTTTAATTTAACAATACATATCAAATAATGGTTAAATTTTAGTATATATCTTAATAATTAAAAATTCAGTGTAAATGTGAAAGTCCATTTTCTTGTTCCCTTGAATAAAAAAAAAAAGCCAATTCAAAATTATATATATAATTCTTTTTTTATTCTTGTTTATGATTTTTGTCGCACATCAGCGCAGGCACATTTACCATTGCGTATTATAAAGTTGGTTGTTGTCCTCGTCTCTAATCTTACATTGTTCTTCTCTCTCTCCCTGCGTCTCCCTCACTTAGCTATGGCGGTCTCGGGCTCTCTCTCCATAGCTAACCAATCTCTATCTCCATTCCTGTCAGCCCCAAGGGCCAGCTTTAGTTGCAGGAGAAAGGTACAAGTTAAACGGCTTCATTTGGTTAACGAATCAATGGTTTACGTTCTGTGTTTGTGCAATTACTTAGTTGTTCCTGCAAGATACGATTTTGATTTCTTTTTCCACTTCAAAATCGGTTCTTTTCGTTGTTAAGGAGGGTTTAAGAGTGCCATTTTGGTGTTTGGTGATATGGGTTGGTTTCGTGATCGTGTTTTGATGGTTTTGTGTTTGCTGGTGGTTGTGTGTTTCAGTTCTGTGTACGAGCATCTGCCGCTAGTACAGATGACGATGAAGGGAAAATAATGATAAGGAGGGAGAAAGATGGATGGAAAATTGATTTTTCAGGAGAAAAACCAGGCACTCCATTGTTGGACACGATCAATTACCCAGTTCACATGAAGAACATGTCGACGCAGGTAGACTCCACTTACATAGCTATATGGTATTGTTGAATATGATCAGAACAGTCATTTGTAAGTTTCTGCAATATTATTGAGTTAAAACTAGGTGGACGGCTTTTGTTTTTACTGTGTATTTGTTTGCTTTTGGTTTATTTTGCGAATGACTTAAAGAGTTTCTTTTTCGTTTATTGTTGTCGACAACTAACAGGATCTTGAGCAACTAGCAGCAGAACTCAGAGCAGAAATTGTGTATACTGTGTCTAAAACAGGAGGGCATCTTAGTGCAAGCTTAGGAGTCGTGGAGCTGGCAGTAGCTCTGCATCATGTATTTAACACCCCTGAAGACAGAATTATATGGGATGTTGGTCATCAGGTACAAAAACAGAATGATGAGCGAGTCTCTAATGTTTAATCTATTGACGAAACAGTTGTATGATCCAGTGATTGTTGAAATTTGCAGACATACCCACACAAAATTCTGACAGGCAGAAGGTCTAAGATGCATACCATCAGAAAAACTTCAGGGCTCGCAGGTTTTCCCAAAAGAGATGAGAGTGTTTATGATGCTTTTGGTGCAGGACATAGTTCTACAAGCATATCTGCTGGCCTTGGTGTGTGTAGCTCATATCATATTACCAGTTGTTATTCCATTAATCAATACTCACTCATATTGGTTAAACTTGTAGATCAAAATTATGCCGCCTGTTAAAAATAAGGTTTTGAATCTGATTAGACTTTTGCTTCATTGAAAATGAAAAATTTTAGGCATGGCTGTTGGGAGAGACCTTTTAGGAAAGAATAACAATGTCATTTCTGTGATTGGAGATGGAGCTATGACAGCAGGACAAGCATATGAAGCCATGAATAATGCAGGATTCCTTGATGCTAATCTGATCATTATATTAAACGACAATAAACAAGTATCTTTGCCTACTGCTACTGTCGATGGCCCTGCAAAACCAGTTGGAGCACTTAGTAGTACTTTAAGCAAGCTCCAAGCAAGCACCAAATTCCGTAAACTTCGCGAAGCTGCCAAAGTAACTTCTTGGTTTCTATATTTATATGTTGCATTTGTCAAGTTTCAATTGGCAAGCATCTGATTTCTTGTTTTGTCTATTCAAGAGCATAACAAAGCAAATTGGTGGACAAACACATGAAGTTGCAGCCAAGGTGGATGAATATGCTAGAGGACTAATTAGTGCTTCTGGATCAACTCTCTTTGAGGAGCTTGGGTTGTATTATATTGGTCCAGTAGATGGGCACAACGTTGAAGATCTAGTAACCATATTTCAAAAGGTGAAATCAATGCCTGCACCAGGACCAGTTCTCATCCACATTGTGACAGAGAAAGGGAAGGGCTATCCCCCAGCTGAGGTAGCTGCCGATAAGATGCATGGTAAGCTTGTGATCCCAAAGTCAATCTTTTTATTATTAGTTATTGAGAAGATCCTAACTGTGTTGTATTTTCAGGAGTCGTCAAGTTTGACGTTAAAACAGGGCAGCAGTTTAAAACAAAATCTCCAACACGCTCTTACACTCAGTACTTTGCTGATGCTTTGATCAAAGAAGCTGAAGTAGACAACAAGATTGTGGCCATTCATGCAGCAATGGGTGGTGGGACTGGTTTAAACTACTTCCAGAAGAGATTTCCCGATCGCTGCTTTGATGTTGGCATTGCCGAGCAACATGCTGTTACATTTGCAGCTGGTTTAGCCACAGAAGGCTTGAAGCCATTCTGTGCTATCTACTCATCATTCCTGCAAAGAGGGTATGATCAGGTGAGCAATGAAAGTAAATAGTTTGAAGTCAATGCCTCACTGCAAAGTCTGCAATGCTTTTCACTAACAATTTTTGCAAAAAAGGTGGTACATGATGTAGATCTTCAGAAGTTACCAGTCCGCTTTGCAATGGATCGAGCTGGTTTGGTTGGTGCAGATGGACCTACACACTGTGGAGCATTTGACGTAGCATACATGGCTTGTTTGCCCAATATGGTGGTCATGGCTCCATCTGATGAGGCTGAGCTGATGCACATGGTTGCCACAGCAGCAGCCATAGATGACAGGCCTAGCTGCTTCAGGTTCCCAAGAGGCAATGGAATTGGAGCAACTCTGCCTCCCAATAATAAAGGAACCCCACTCGAGGTGAGCATAAACTATCAAGTGACACATTTTTTACACGAGAGAAAAAACACAGAATCTTTATTTCCCATTTTCTATATTGTGGATAGATTGGAAAAGGAAGGATACTGATGGGGGGCAACAGAGTCGCCATTTTGGGTTATGGTTCCATAGTTCAACAATGTGTGGAAGCTGCAAGCATACTCAGAACCCGTGACGTTTATGTGACCGTGGCAGATGCAAGATTTTGCAAGCCTTTAGATACAGATCTTATCAGACAATTGGCTAATGAGCACGAATTCTTAATTACTGTGGAAGAAGGCTCCATAGGAGGTTTTGGTTCCCATGTATCCCATTTCCTGAGTTTATCTGGTATTCTGGATGGACCACTTAAGGTAACTTTTCTTTTAAGATGGACTCATACATTGTTTGTTACTTGTTTTATGCCTTCTCATCTCATTCTGATCTGTGAGAGTCTTGTTTGCAGTTGAGATCAATGGTTCTTCCAGATAGATATATTGACCATGGGTCACCTCAAGATCAGCTTCATGAAGCTGGGCTGTCTTCAAAGCATATTACAGCAACTGTCTTATCTCTTCTGGGGAGGCCAAAAGAAGCTCTTCAATTCAAGTGAGCTGAAAAGAATCATACCCCATGGCTGTAAAACATATCAAATTTAGTTACACCAAATGATTCGTTCAATCAAGCACAAATGGTGTCTGTATATTCTCTAGTTCTATTTGTAACGTCTTGTTAGACATGAAATAACAGTGGAGATCACAAAGAATATTGCCTCAAAACACTCTGCTTGTCCGATAAAAAAAGAGAAAATTTGGCCATTCTGAGGAACTCATCCATATTTGTATTATAGGCAACAGCTAGGCCGTAATGTAACAAAAGGTCAAAAAAGAGATGTTGGAACGTGTTTAGGAACCGATGTATACCATCACACCAATACGGACGAGGCAAGGCAACGTCAATGGCTCCTACATTAGGACAAATTCATCAAACTTCACCAAATTCCACGAAAATCCAAGAAACCTGATTGTGTTCTGTAGGTCTTGTAGTTGAACTTTCTTTGACAAGGCTAAAGCTCCATTCTCAAGATTTTTGTCTCACCCCCGACAATGTCCGAAACATAGATATTGCAGGAGTCACATAATAGTGGAATTTTTTTCTTCAATGATTAATATCCCTTTTAAAATAACTTCTGATAAGGGTAATGCTGTTAGTTAAGAGTAAGATTGCGTATTATTGAACTTTTTTAAACTAGCAGAAATTCTATTCAGAGGTGATGTTGTTGTAGTGATCAATACCTCTGAATGTGTGGCGTGGAACAACATTACACAGAAAGAAACATGAGCTTACCCGCCTAAAGTCTTTACCTTTGTTAATCTTTTGTTGCATAGACAAACCAGACTTCTTCTGCACTTCTTCAATTATTTCACCTTAAGCTAATGCTCATTATCAAGCTACGTCATCAGCATCAGTTGCTCTTTGAACATCATCATAGCTCGTCTCTGGCGGCAACGAACAGTAAAATTAGAAGTGAACTAGATGCTGCTTTCATGGTATAGTTTCTACTACCTCCATGGTTACTCTTTATCTTCCAACCGCCATATTTTCACCATTTGGAAGTCTCTTCGGTTCTGTTAGACTTGATATCTACTGCAGCAATGGAACATGTTACCTTCTCAACCCTGTGTCTTTGAAAATCCACAAACGACCACTTATGTCGTCCTTGTCATTTGAAAAACGAGGATGAAGCCACTTGCATGAGGAGATCCTGACCCTCGATGAAAAAACGCTTCAGAAAGACTCAATCAACATGTATTCATCGTTGAAAATGCCTTTCATGGCTGATGGGATGCGCGATGATTAGATAACAAATGAAAACGACTCTTTTAGGCAATTCATCAAACAGTTTTGACCCTACAACAAACATGCACACATGCTCTTTGTATGTAATGTAAATAGGCAACTAACAAGTATCCTGAAAAAATTGAGTTCGAAGGTTTGAGGTAACGATGAACGAATCACCGAGGGTAAGAACATCTTGATGAACGTTTTTTTAAATTCTTTAATTTTATTCAATTTTTAATCAGTTTTATGACAGTTTAATACTGATTGAATATTTAAACTTAAACCTCTTATCTTATCGATTTTTAAACATTAGAAAAATTTTAACATTTTAAATTTATTTGTAATTGTAATTTTTAATTATTGAAAATTGATCTATTGCAAGTATTATTAGCCACTATTTAAAAACTAATTACCCTTTTGAATATCTCTTTGTATTTGCAAAAAAAAAAATCCCATTTATGAGATGTTATAATTCTCAGTCAATCTCCTCACTTTGGTAATTTACTCGAATCTCGAGTTTATATTTAATTTAATTTAATTCAAGTTTAGAATTACACATTTAAATTTGAAATTGTTTAAATTTGAATATATTGATTTTTTTAAACTCGATCAATCATAAAAATTGAATAAACTTTTCAAAATTAATAAATTAAATTAAAATTATATCAAATTTAACCTTAATTCCTTAATCAAAATTAAGTTTCTTTTATTTTTATTACGACTTAGATCCGATTCGACTTATTCTTATTCTTATCTTAAAGTATATGTCTCTTTATATAGCAAAAGTAGGCATTTGATGTTGATCCCTAGGGCTGACTGTACATGTAACACTAAAATAATACAAAGAATAAATTGGAGCACAGGACATAAAAGTATTGACAAAAAGCATCTAATTCTGATGGGTCACTATAAGTTGTGATATTGACAAAAGGTATCCCCTTATATTTAATTCTTTTATTTGATTGCACATAAAAATTGCATTATTATAATAATAGTATCATTTTATCAAAACTTTGTATGAACTATCTCTACATTGTGTTTAAAAAAATTGAATAACCAGAGGCTATCCGTATAGTTTTTGCACAAATTGTGCTCTTTAAGTTTTTCAGATTATGCTGCATCTCAAAGCATTCACTGTGGAAAATGATTGTTTAGTGGAGTTAGAGCATATGATATCCTTTCCAATGAGTTTGTGGATTTATAAAGCCTTCAAAGTTTTAATGTCCAGCCCAGCCCAATTCAAACTCAAATGATGTCTTATATTGGCTTCTAAGTTTCATAAATTTATACATCAAAACAACGTAATTTAAGGATTAAGTTTGAGCCATTCAAGATAAAGTTTAAGTCAAACCTGACCTGAAATATGATCAATTTAAACTTGATGCAATAATTTTAAATCGAACCAAGTCGAGTTGAGCTTAAATTTTAACAACAAAGTTAATCACATTGTCGAGTTGAATTTTTTTAAATAAGTTTAAATTCGCCTTAAAGTCTAATTGAATTCAGGTGCTATCGTAACTAGATTGAAGTTTGATTATGTTCGGATTGTTAAAACTAAGTTGAGCCTAATCAAATTTTAAGTCAAATATAAATACTCGATTATATTTTAAGTCTTTTAAGATTGAACTAAAAAGTTCAAAACTTAATAATATTTTTAAATTTTCTTTAGATTTTCAAACTTTTTAAATTTCAATTAAGTCCATAACTTTTCTAAATTTAGTTTCAAACTTCGAATTTCAAAAAATTCAGAACCAAAATGTAAACTTTAATTGTTAAATATCGTTATTCCCACTTTTCAATACTAAGGTGCCACAGCAACTCCCAAGTTAATTCCAAAATGAGAAAACAAGGTAATTCGGAACGAAATTGGATCATGTGTACCTTAGTAAGACAAAATATTATAATAATTGAAGAACTTTTGAAACTCTTTCTAGCTCACTAAGGTGTTACTAGTTAACAAAATCATTAGTGTCAAGCAAAATAGATATTAAATAGACTACTCGTCAATTTATGAGTTAAATTATAAAATTAAAAGAATTGAATTTTAAGAATAAGTTTAAATTCAAAAGTTAAATCTAAAAATTTAAAAGTTGAGTTATATGAAAAGTTTTAAAAATAGTTCATCTTAATAAAATATTTATAACTAACTTATCATTATTTTTACACAATTATATTATATTACTTTAATTTAGTTAATCTCCATATCAAGTATTATATTTTTTAGATTACATTATAATTATAAATTTTTATATTAATTTACTTATTAATTATAATTGTTATTTTGTCAATATAATAATAAGATCTACTTCTTGTTTCTTTTTTTTTAGGATGGTGATAATTAAGAGTAGATAAGGAGGTACTTAGTGAAGGATTTTGAGTGCCCATACATATTAATTTTGTTTAGTATTTAGATTAATTCACTTATATTCCATAAGAAATGGAGGACGATAACGTAGTTGAATATTTTAGCTAGTAATTTTTTTTTTTGTGTTTTGAATATGTTAAAGGTTGAATTTTACAAGTCCTTATGAACTATATATCATATATAAATACAGTTTTTTGGTCGTTTACATTTAATAATATGTATGCAATTAAGACGTGCATTAATATCTACATATTGCTTTTAATATCTACAAATTGTTGCTTTTATTGTTACAAATTGTTACCTAAAAATATTTACCTTATTGCCTTATAAAGATTTAAAATGTTGCAATATCTATTTAACATTATTTTTATAGTTTGAAACTAATGTGTTAATTTAGTCAAAACTTAAAGCAACATTTTTTATTTTGTTGTCTAATCAAAACTTTTGTTACATTGTACTTATAGCAACGTCACTTTATTTACAGGTATGAATTCTGTTACATTAATAAAAAGGCAACAATAATTATACTTATAATTGCATTTTTGTCTATTACTTAAAGCTCTTTTTGCTATAGTGTTAATAGGAATATAGTAATGGAAGAGGCTAAACACTCATAATTAAGATTTTGGCTAGAGTTGATTGAATGTCAATGAGTAGATTTCAAATTAAAGATCAGATTTCAAATTTACATTTTTTGTTTTAATCAAAAACTTAAAAATTGAAAAAAAATAAAAAAACTAAACTTATTTCCTATTGAGAGTCACAAGATTTCTTTCATAGACAATCCAAGAAAATTACAAAGTTTACCTGATATGTCTTTAATAGATTTTTTTTTATAACAATCTCTTTTGTAATGTTTCTTAAAATGAAAGAAAGCCAAAAATGCAATTTAAAACTAAGGGTTTTTATCAAAATATAACTTGAACCTTAACGTAATTAAAATTTTTTAAAATATTCAAAATATATTTTTAGTAGATGAATATAAAATTAATGAAGTTAAACTTTAGTCAATTAAGTGCCAAATCGTTGACGATGTTATAAGTTTTAATATTTTTAAAAATATATTGGTGGATCTTAGTATTAAGTGATAGGTGGAATCTACCAACAATTTTTAAAAATATAAAAGAAATGTAACACTTAATTAAAATTTAACATCGTTAAAATTTTCATTTATTGGCAATCTATTTATGAATGTTTTGAAAACATTAGTATTAAATTTAAATGCTTTAAAAATAAGTTTAAGTTGTATTCTTATAAATTCTTTTTAGATTTAAATTACACGTTTTTATAAAAAATGAGGACTTGTTAAATTATTATTATTATTATTATTTATTAACATATGACATTTTGTTTGACACTTAAAAAAGCTTGGATATTCGCATATACTCAAAGGAACAGTGTTCACATGTCGCAAGACCATCCTGTCGATATGACTATGGAAGTTGAAAATGTCACTATTTTCTATAATATTTATAGATAATACAATATTTTTATGTGGTTATAAATAATAATTATTTATATATACGTAATTTACTTTTTCACAAAACAGTCGATGAGGATAGACGGTTAGATATTAGTCTATTGGACATAGCAATGTTAGTGAGTAATTTCTATAATTTTTTTATTGCATATTTGGTGGTGATTTTGCTCATTTAATATTTAAATTACACATTTTAAGAACTAAATGTATTAATTGCAGTCGGATTTGAAATAGAAGCTCCATCTGTAACAATCCAAGCATCTAGTCCAACTAGCAGTTCAAACCTTTCAAGCAGCAGACCAGTCCCAAGTTATCGGTACAAAACAACGCCAGCAGAAGACTTGGGAGAGCATAAGCTAATCGCTAGCGTTGCTAGCGTTGCACTGCAATTCAGCATAACGCTAGCGTTATGCTTGAACAAACAACGCTAGAGCGTTGTCATTAAACGCTAGCGTTGGGAGAAAACACGCTAGCATGGGGGAGGTTTTATTTAGGGAATTAAAAAGAGCATCA
This sequence comes from Erythroxylum platyclados, assembly GCA_027563515.1. NCBI lineage: Eukaryota > Viridiplantae > Streptophyta > Magnoliopsida > Malpighiales > Erythroxylaceae > Erythroxylum > Erythroxylum platyclados. Next base: position 2,138,341 of record JAOQMM010000173.1, on the reverse strand, counting down.
GGGCTGGACGAGACGAGAGAGGGGGGGGGACGTGAAAACAGAAAACGAGACGAGAGTGAGTGGCAGCTGAAAAAAAAAACATTCGAGAGAGAAGCCAGACGAGAGTTCACATAGCAGCAGACAGTGACAGCACAATAAAAAGAAGAAACCATGCAGACGTGAAGAATAACGCAACTGTGGAGAGGAAAGGCAGAAGAAAAGACGTAGGCAGCCAGCGAGGGGACATGTCCATTGTCTCGTACAAGAGCTTCCTTAATTTATTTTTGCTTTCTTATATTGTTATTCATTTTAATCTTGTCTTTTTTTAGTTTGACCTAATTCTATTTTTTGATTTATTTTCTGTTTTTGTTTTAATTTTGTTTATTTAATCAATGAAAATACAAGGTACGATCATAAATTGTGTTATCTTAATGAATATGTGTGAGTAAGTATTTTTGGTTGAGGCTCGGATCGATTTTGGATAAGAATATATTTTTGTGGTGTTGATTTTTGTTAAATTGAACGCTTATTTAGCCTTATTTAGCTTAATCGCCTAGATTAAGGCCTTAGATAATTGAATTCCATGATTATTGGGATTTAACTTTTCGGAAAACCAATTAAACAACATTCTTGGGCCTAAGCAAAGACCAACCTTAGGATCTTGGGTGAGGATATCTAGGATCAATAGATTTAATTTTGGACCTTTTGTGT
>JAOQMM010000173.1:2094278-2108804 GCA_027563515.1 Erythroxylum platyclados | reverse complement strand
CTTTATTTTTTTCTCTCTGTTCCTCCATGAATGTAGCTTGCCCTTTTCCAAGAATAACCAATCTCCTAAACATACACCATTCTTTTCCAAGCATTAATTATCGATCAGGCTCCCTTGTTATTCTCTCGCTCATCCTCATTTTTTGTTACAAGAACCAGAACATGTAGACAATTTAATCGCTGATTTGATTCCCACGTTTCTGTTTTCTGGGTGCTTCAGAGAATTGGGTCTGAGGTTTTTTTCTCTCTTCAGGAGAAAGAAACCCAGATATATAGTTTTTTTAATGGCTGTCCATAGTAAGTAAGCTTCTTCTTTTTGCTTGTTCTGAGTTGAAAGTTTCGATTTTTATTAGATTTTGGCATGTGGGTCTGTTCGTGGGCTCTGTTTCAGATGGAAGAGATATGAACATCTGAAATCGTTTTGCATGGGGAAGTTCTGTGTTTCTAAATCAATCATCTATCTTCCCTTACAACCATTTTTGGATTTATTTGGATTAACTCTTTATTTCTCTGCATGTTCCTGTCTCACTCTCCTCTGTTTCTCTGAATTTATTTTAAGTTATCAGTTCCATATGTTTCTTGGTTTGGATTTTGTTTCATCTCTCAAACTCTTTGTTTCTCTGCCTTTTCCTGCCTCACTCTCCTCTGTTCCTCTGAATTTAGTAAAATTCATCAGTTCCATATATGTTTCTTGGTTTGGATTTTGTTTCATTTCTGAAATGTTCTTTTGCTTTTGTGAAACAAACTATGAAGCAGCAGAAAGTAATTGCCAAAAGAATCCAGAAATGGCAACGCAGTGTGATCCATCACCAAGATGTGTATTGGAGATTCCTGTTTCAGGGACAGACTCTGATCACAGCAGCAGTAGCAGTACTTGCAGCTCAGGCTCCAGTGAAAAAGTAGTCCACGATAATAATAATAATAATAATAATAATAATAATAACAACAATAAAGCATTAATTTCCATTGATAACAAAGAATGGAAACACGTGCTAAAGAAGTCGGTGAGGAGGTTTTCTGTGATTCCTCTGCTCACAACCTATGAGCTTAAAGCCGGCAAGAACTCGAAGAAGAAGTCAAGAGTCCAAACCTCCTCCGACTTGCTCATAGATATGAATGGAATGTTGATGTCTAAACCGTCGTGGAGGAACTTCGATCCTAAGGAACTTGCGGCTGCTACTGATAATTTTGACCCTGGTGAGTAATGGAACTTTTCACAATTTCCTGTAAGCTATCTTAAGGGTAAGCTCGTTTTAGGTCAGTGGATTAAGAAAAGTTTGCAGTTCTTATGAGGAAGATGTTAATATAAAGATGAACATCAGATTCCATTGATTGCTTTGTCAGATACTGGCTTGTGCCTGGCAGATGTCCTCAATCTATGGTTTTTGATAAAGATAGGTCTCTATCTTGGTTGTAGTTGAAGTCTTTAACACTTTCAGTCTACTATATTAACAGAAGGCATGATCAGGATTGAAATTGCTTTCTACAGCATATGCTTTTACTATGGTTGTTTTGATCATTCAGATAACTTGCTTGGAGAAGGGGGCCATGCACAAGTGTACAAAGGTCGTTTGGCAGATGGTCAAGTTGTGGCTGTGAAGAAGCTAGCGAAAATCGACATGGAGCAAGAAAACCAAGTATCTGATTTCTTATCAGAACTTGGGATTATTGCTCATGTCAACCACCCAAATGCAGCTAAACTTCTTGGCTTCAGTATCGAAGGTGGTCTGCATCTTGTTCTCGAATACCTACCCCAAGGAAGCCTTGCCTCTGTACTATATGGTAGCTGTTTCTCTAAAACCTCTAATAACTGAGCTCAAGTTCCCGAACCATTAATAGAGAATTTTCATTGATCAGGAGACCTTAAAATGTTTCAGGTGAAGAGGAATGTCTAGATTGGAAGAAGAGGTTTAAGGTGGCCATTGGAATCGCAGAAGGATTGAAGTATCTCCACCATGATTGTCCTAGGAGAATTATCCATAGAGATATAAAAGCTTCAAACATATTACTCACTGAAGAATTCGAGGCACAGGTGATCTGCAGATCAAATCTTCAGGCTTTTGTTTTAAATTTCTGAAATACTTTTTTCTTTTCCCCGACTTTTGATTTGATTCTTCGTGTATAGATTTCTGATTTTGGATTGGCTAAGTGGCTTCCAGATAACTGGATCCACCACACTGTCTACCCCATTGAAGGCACCTTCGGGTTAGGCAATTCGGACTTTGCTATTTGCTTTATCAGTTTGCAAAATGGTTCGACCTAACCTACCTTGACCTGACCTGACATGTACATCGATTTCAGATACTTGGCTCCGGAGTACTTTATGAACGGAATTGTCGATGAGAAGACCGACGTGTTTGCTTTTGGAGTTCTATTACTAGAGATCATCACCGGTCGTCGAGCTGTTGATTCCAGCAAACAAAGCCTTGCAATCTGGGTATGTTTTCATCCGATCCTGCATATTCAAAACTAACAACTGATATAAGAAAGCTTTCAGTACAATGTGCTTTTAACAGATAAACAACTTTGATGGATGATCGTTCTACACAGGCAAAGCCATTGTTGGAGGCAAACAATGTTAAAGAAGTAGTTGATCCTCGGTTAGGAGACAAGTACGATCCCAGTGAAATGAAGCGTGCTATTTTAACAGCTTCAATGTGCATTCACTCCATACCTAGTATTCGCCCACACATGAATAGGGTACGTACGAGGTTCTTGTTCTTAAACCTTATCAACTTCTATGCACTTGCAAGTAATATCAAAATCCCTTCGCAGGTTGTACAGATACTAAACGGTGATGAAGCTCCAACAATGGAGTTCACACAGAAAACCAACTCAGGGAGAGCAGTCCTTTTAGATGGTTGTGACTTGCCGGATTACACCGACTCCAATTACCTCAACGACCTGAATCGCCATAGGCAACTCTTGATGGAGTAGACCGATCGATGATTGGTGCTTTGTATGTATAATAAAACCAAATCCATCTCCTAGCTACTGCTTGCTGCTAATTGTTTTTTGTTTTTTGTTTTTCACTTGCCTGCTACCTGGTGAGTTTCAGACATTTACGAGTTTTCAGACACACCACGTAGACCTAGTGACTGTCTGTCCTTCCTTCTTCTACGAGGTGTGTGTACCTATAATATTATATAGTTAGAGGCCTGTAATGAATTGGCAAAATGCACATATTCTATGTGAATATACAGAGTATATATGATTATGAATACCCTTTTGACAAGTCTGCAATTTCTTTTTTTTTTTCAACTTGGGAATCAACTTCATCTTCTCAAAATTTGATTTAAGCCTGTAAGTTTGTTTAACAACTAACTCAAAATATATTTTTCATTTATTAAAAATAACAATATATTGAAATATATTGATTAGCATTTATCTATTTAAAAGAAAAGTTATTAATTAGTAAAGTAAAATATAATAAAAATTAATTATTTTAAAAAATCTCAACCCTTATTTAATTTTATAATAAATGTTAAAAATTGAAAATTAAAATAAACAAGATTAGACCGATCGATAAGTCGTCTGTTAATTAATATTTATGTGACGTAACTATTACGTATTATATTTATGTTGTATATAAATTTTATTATTTAATAAATTAAAAATACCGAAAATTTATAATTAAATTATATAACATACAACAAATGTGTGACGTAACTGATCACATCAACAATTTTACAAAAAACACAAACCAAATGGCGATACAATTCGCTATTCTGTTGTTCACAATCGCCGTCTTCGCACTTCAGTACTACTATCCCAAGCGCTCCTCCGCTGCCAAGCTCCGATCAAAGAACCGAACCTCAGTCGAGTCCCACAGCCACCTCCGGAAGGCATCGCAATTCCTCTCGCGCCCCACCTCCACGTCCTCCAAATCCCAATCTCTAACCCTAGCCAGAAGCGCTCTGCTGGAGGCCGAAACAGCCGTTGCTCTCTCTCCCAACGACCCGGGCCCTCTGGTTCTCAAGGCTTTCGCTCTCGATCTACTTGGACGGAAAACGTCGGCCCTGAGATCGTTGGATTCGGCTTTGGCACGCCGGCGCGGGAGGTCGCTCCCGGGGAGAGAGCACGGGGATGCGCTTGTTAAGAGGGCGGAGTTAAAGATTGAGGTGAATAAGAAGCGGCGAGTTGACTCGGCGATTGAGGATTTGAAGGAGGCTGTGGAGGTGTTGAGTGGTCATGGAAACGACAGCGCGTTTTGTTTGTTGGGTGAGTGTTATGAGTGGAAAGGCATGAGTGGAGAGGCCAAATGGGCTTTTGAAGAGGCACTTAGGATCAACCCTGAGTCTGTAAAGGCTCGTCAAAGATTGGACACTTTACACAATCAAAACTAAATCTATGTAGAATTGTTGTGATAACTGAAGCTTGATTCGATGATTCTTTCAAAGGTAAAATGAAGTTTTTTTTTTTCCCTGATTACAATCACGCATGATGGAATTGGAGAGAATTGAAGATCTTTTCATAACTTGGTTCGTCCCTATACTTCTTTATCAGTAAATATTCTTACAAGTTCGATTCATTCTTAATCTTCCCGGAGGAAAGAAAGATTAGAACTTTCTAGGCATTCAACAAAAAACATCATTCCTGCCACACTGGGTATGTAATAAGGACATGAGAGTTTAGTACTAGGGCTTTGTTGGGATCCGTTGGCTGAATATCTATGTCAATAACTCATTAGGGTTGGTGAGACCATATGTAGAACCCTGCAGTTTGAGGCAAGATGGTCATGGAAGAGTTGGAGCCAGAGGATTCGGCACAGGCAAACTTGTTGGAGGTTTGAAGATTGTGTTGATAAAGAGCTGATGCTGCCTCCAAAGGAATACAGCAAGGAATGGCAGGAACAGGTTGAATTGTTGCAAAAGTTATACCATTGTTGCCATTGCCGCCATGCCGAGGTTGCTGCTCCCGGTTCACCGTGGGTTTCTGCTCCCATTCAAGTGGGAGCTTCAAACGCTTTGCCGTGCTGCCACTGCCGCCAGCGTTGCCAGTAGGAAGAGTATTCCTCATGATTGCTTCCACATCGTATTGGTTCATCTCGAAATTGGTCACCGCATTTATTCCCCTGAACTTTATTGCAGCCACATCGTATGCTTCTGCTGCTTCTTCCTGCGTAGCTGTCACCACCATTTGCAGCAGACATCAAAATAACAATGAAGTCCAAGATGCAGTGAAGATGCGCTCGTGATGCTCATAACTTGCTGTTATATGGAGCAAAAATGTGAAACAAAGCATTACCAAAGGTGCCAAGGTACAGATCCTTGTTTCCAGCAACACGACCTATTCTTGCTTGCCAACGGCCCTGTTGATGATGCCTGCAGAAGCATGTCAAGCATCATTAGCATGAACTCACAGTAACTAGCAAGTCATAAACAGATGAATTGCCAAAGATGAACCTCGTGACACCTCTGTAGATGGAAGCTCCCCTCGAAAATCCTGTACTCTTCCTATCAATCAATTTTTACAGAGATTATCATGCAATGTAACTGAAGGAGAATTTTGAACAAATGTGGGTCTTATGTCATTTTATACCTCCTCAGGGATGCAATAAATTCTTGCTTGGACCCATGCTTCATCTCCTCCAATTCCTTAGTATAATCAGAAATCTGATCAAGATAATAACCTCCTTGGTAAGTGAACAATCAAGTAAAAGCCAAAGCACCCAACAGTATTAGTATATTACAGGAAAGTTGGTTGTTGCTCCGAGACCCCAGTATTTAATAGCTGCTAGGTCATAAGCTCTAGCTGCTTTATCTTCCATATCGTATCCACCTGACACAACCCAAAATTTTCAGTGACGGAACGGTAAGTTTCATGTCTCTTCTGTTTTTATCTAAAGAAATGTACAAAGTTTACGTTCCTGAAAAACAAAATCCGAAAAATAAACTTAGAGATGCTAGGTCTTACCCAGATATACTGAGGTAGTATTGTTCAAATGTCGGAGTAACAGCCAGACATCCAAGATCCCACATTCCATGCAAAAGGCAAAAGAAAGAAATTCAAATACCAACATCGTTAGAAAGCTCAGATGTTGCAGACACCGTATATCGATACTGTATCATTATATATACTAATGTTCCTGTATCATACTGTTCGATGATGTAGATATTGACAAGTATCAATACTGTATAATTTTAAGTACCGATGCTCTTGTATCGTACTGTTCGGTGCTCTACTCTTGTATTGTAATGTTCAATGTATCGTAATGCTCTTGTATCATACTGTTTGGTATCTACTCTTGTATCATACTAATACCGTAATTGACGTTACTTCCAAGGTATGTATGCAAGTTTCTTTTCAGTCCTACAATTTTTTACGCACTACCTACAAACCCTTTACAAGAAACCGAAGAGAAAATATATATAGAGAGAGAGAGAGGACCTTGACGCCCTTTTCTGGCCTGACCCTCCCTCTTACAGCTGTTATCCCATAGATGTGCTTCATATCTACCTGTCCATCTGTGTCTGCATCGACATGCCCATTGGCCAGAGAAGGTTTAAAAGAGTGTAACCATGAGTATATAACTGAGAAAAGCATAATCAAAGTCCAAAATAATGTTTATCAGAGATAAATGCTCAATCTTGACACAAAACATCAGTCATTCCGGACAATACCAGTTGTAAAACAAGAAATTGGAACAATGATTGTGTACCTAGTAACACCTCTGTACATCGAAGTTCGCTGTCCGACGGGAGCAGCAACCTTTTTGGAACAATCAGACGAGACGGACCCAACAGCCTTCTTTGAACATCCACCGTGGTTAGCCGCGACGGACAAATCATTGCTTGCTCCGTCACAGCTAGAGGGCCCCAAGTCAATGCCACCAACTTGAGTCCGAGCTACCGAGGCCGAGTCGTCGACCTCGGACCCCGAGTTGGTCGAAAAGTTCTGCAACCCAATTATGGTCTCGAGATCTTGATGTTCGTTGAAGTACGTAGCAGAGACTTGGTCATAGATGTGAGTCAAGGACGAGTCTTGAGTCTCGGTTTGGCTGTTATCTGATTACCAAACCATTGACATATATGAAAATTACAGAAGATACTTTCTCAAGTATAATATACAGAATTCTGATAAAGAAAGAACACGAGAGTCAGGCAAGGAGATAGAGAGCCGAAAGAGTTCAGTTTTACCATTAGAGTATAAGTCACCGATCAAGTAGTGAGGAGAGGCAGTCGATGAACTCTCATTAGAAATGAACTGATATTGAGATGACCTCAACATCTCCATTGGAGATGGTGAAAAGGAGAACGAGTTAGTCGCTGGTACCATCTAACACAAACAAAAACAAACCATATTAAAGCACAAAAAAGAAAATAATCTCAAGATACACAAAACATGAAACGACCAATAAAATCAAAACTTTACCTTGAACCGTTACTCAAAAACTACCCATGTCCATACCGGAACCCGTAACGATACGCAAGAAGCTAATCACTTTTCAGAAAACCAAACAACAAAAAGAAGACACACAATACTACTTCAGGTATCAGTCGCTGTTCTTCGAGCAGGTTATGTGGTGTACTTAGTCTAGAAACTCAATGCATGCAAAACCCATCTGGAATTTGAGCTCAAAAACAAGAATCTAAACAGTATATTTCACTTTCTACTGATAAAGAAAGTGAAAGAAACAAGCTTTAGGGAGAGTGAGCACTGTACTTTCAGAGGATTCTTTTGTTATTATCCGAGTTTCCACCCAGAGATACAACTTAAAAGAGAGTGAGTGTGTGAAAACGGTCGTTTCACTTGGGGAGTTGGTCCTTTCGTTTTATGTTTTTGTCTTCTTTTTCTCAATTTTGCACACTTGTCCTGCATGCACCTTTCTATTGGATTTGAATATTAAGAGCTACTCTTCTTCTGTCGGATGTATTCACATGTTAATGGGTTTGTTTGTACTTTATAGAGTTTTCACTTGAAATTTTTAAAATTTTTCACAGCTATTTAAGGATATTACAAATTATTCTAGTTTAAAATGAATTGAATTCAATCTTTTTAAAGTGGAATTTAATATCAGCTTATTATTAAAACGGTTGGTAATTCAAATTTAATAAATTAATTATCAAATATTTAATTTTTAAATCAAATTCAAATAAAAAATCAGTTCAATAATTTGTTTTTATTTTTAAAAAATTAAATAACATTTGTATACGATTATTAAAAAATTCAATCAGTTTATTGTACAACCGTTAACCTTTTTATTTAGTTTTTAACTTTTCAATTAAATTCACTTTAGTAATTTTTATTGTTAAAAATTAATTAGTTAATTATCATAAATTAATTAATTTTATTTAATAATCTTTTTAATTATATTTTACTACAACAACAACAACTTTAAAAAGAAATTATGTCGAAATGCAAAATTTAGAGAGGTCTAATAATACACAACTCTATCCCTAACTAATAAAAAAAGTATTTTCAAATGACCCACATAAATAAATAAAAAATAATTATATTTTAAATTCTCTAAGTATATTCAATAAATTTTTTAAAACGTTTCTAAAAGATTGACTTAATTTCCGATTGACTTTGAGCCCGAGCTCCATTTATTATTTACCAACCGGATGACAGTAGCCCGTGGCAATGATTTGACAATAGACCGAAAGGACACGTGCTCAACATCACTCGTAATCCGCGTGACGCACGTGCATGAACAAATCAAAACAAAACAGTATCGGTGGAGGTGCGGGGAATCGAACCCCGTGCCTCTCGCATGCGAAGCGAGCGCTCTACCATATGAGCTACACCCCCAATTTGTGTGAATACTTAACACGTACGGTTTCAAAAAAACAAAAGATACGTTTATTAATTTTTATTTTGAAATATTTTTAATTTATTACTCAAAATTTTTAAATTTTTAATTAAATGATCAATCTTTATAACCTTAATAATTTAATTCAAAAGGTTAATTTTATTATTATTTTACTAATAATTTTTTTGATTATGACATGTAAGCGTCAATGTAAAAACTTAGGCATTTTAGTCTATATGAATGATTAGTTGATAATTAATTTTCACAATAAAAAAGATTATGTTAGTTAAATCAATGAGATATTATCAAAAATAACGTATGAAGCTGAGTTGTTAAGGTTATAAAAAGTTCATTATTAATTACAAAATTTAAGCGATTGCATAATTAATTGAAAATTTTTTAAAAATTAAACACTTTAAAATATGTTATTTTTAATTAAAAATAAATCATTGGTGGTTTTAATTATTGGAAATTCACAATTATTTCAATGCACATAAGATCGTAATATAAAAATAAAATAAGATATATATATAAATAAAAATTATTATTTTAAAATTTTAAATTTGTGTCCTTAATTATATATAACTCATTTATACCTAATATGATTTCTTTCTACATCACCTCATAACTCTTCATTAACATGTGGCCCGTGATCTTTTAAGGCTACGCTTTTTTTTTTTTGGTAGACCCACAAGGTATTTTAGATAGGCCTGAATTATCGGTGGCACCTTTAAGTCAGTACCATACTCAGGCTATTCCCCGCTCGTGCCTGTATAAGATCCCAAAAAGCGGCTCAGCACTACCACCAAATATTTAACACTGCTGTATACGTAAGGGAGGTTTGAACCCCTGACTTTACTTAAGCGGAGATCAACCCGTGCCATTCAACTCCAGCGTTCGATGGTCTAAGACTACGCTTTTTAAGTGATAACATGTGGATCACAATTAGCATTTGGTCAACTATGAGACAAATAATGATGATACTGGACAAAAAACAGTTCAACCTTTTTGACTTGGAACTGAGACCAAGCCAGTCTATGTAAGGAGCAGGTAAGCTGGTTGAAATATGGAGATCATGACTCATGCTTTCTTTCTCATTTAATTACAGCAGAAAGGTCAACATTTTTTATTCGTTTTTAAATTAATAAATTAATCAAATTTATAGATTAAAAAAATATTATTTTAACCACGACTTAAACGAATTTGAATTGAATTTAACCGACATATAAAAGAGAACGATCCATTACTAATTTTAATGATAACTTAAACTTTTAAGTTTTTTTTTAATAAATCTCTTAACAAATAGATGTAATACACCCATAATAATTGATGCATGTAACATATTAAACAAGAAATAAGGTTCGAATAATGAAAACACACTTTGTGAAAGGGCTTTTAATAACGTTGACAAGGTTTGCTTGACTCGTTTATTACGAAGCTAATTAATTTGTCTTGAATTGAATAGACTTAGACTTCTTTTTTGAAATTTTTAGACTAAAAATTGGTCCGATTTGAAACTTGAATTTAGAAAAAATTATATTGTTTTTAGTTTTTTAAATTAAAAATATGTATTTAATTAGCGTTTAATCAAATTTAAGAGCTTCAGCTCTGATCGAGTTTTGGCTAAACTCGAATTAGATCATAAATTTAAATTTAAACCTCTCAATCTATTATCATCTTTAATTTTTAACACTTTCGCTTTTAATTCAAAAAATTATTGATGTTATCACCAAGTTTAAAATAACTAAAACTTATAAGATTAATCATATGAAGTTTAGAGTTAATTTGCAACCATTTGGAAGGAAGATAGTAACATATTAAACTTGTTTTTAGGCTGTTTAGCATAAAGATCTCTTTTTTTAAGCTAATAAAAAAAGAATATTTTCCCAAGTAACCATATATTTTTTTCTTTATTAAATCCTAAATTAATGAAATATTGACATAAACAAAAGTGGCTCATAATATATATATGTCAAAATGAGCCGGCTATGTCCTCGTTTGTACCGAATGGCACACTTCAAAATGTTGGAGAGAATAATCGAATACGACACCCTAGCTAGTGGTCAAAAGAATTGAAAAGGATGTTTTTATTAGAAATATATAATTTATAAATTTATATTTCGAATAATATATATATATATATAGCAAATTATTCAAAATAATCTTCCTATAACAATATTTTAACATTTATTAAAAATAATAACAAAGTTGATATTAACATCATATATACTAAATAAAAACAATTTTAAATTTAAATTGAATTAATTAAATATGACTTAAACTAATAAATTTATTATAATTATTTTAAATTACTAATTTAAGTCGAGACTAATTAGTTAAAGTTGGATTTAAGAGTTAAGTCGGATTATCATTTAACAACAACAACAACAATAACAACAATTCTTGTAAAAATTTCGCTAAATTCAAGATCTAGAGAGGTCTAATAATCTGCATGTTTATCCGTAATTAGTAGAAAATTATTTCTGAAATTATATGTAAATAATATTTAATTAATTTATGTATTATATTTTATCATTATTTTTAATCAAGAAAATTTTTTCAAAAAATTAAATACTATATGATCTTTAAAAAAATTAAAAATGAAAGAACTTTTCTAAAAAATTTCTATAATTTTAGTTGAAGAGCTTGAAACAGTTTGTACTTTATCCCTATGAATTTTCTCCCACGTGTCTTTTCTTGATTTAGCTTACGAATATTATTGTTCTTGTACCATCCAGGAGATGATTCCCAGGTTGACCTGCTTCTTCATTTTCATAGATTTTGCAGAACTTTTGATTTCTTTCTCTTTATATGATAACTAGGAAAGCTTGCAGGATATGTACATATACAAGCCTAGAGTTGCAGAACAATGATTTCCCTTTATTAAAATAAAGCTAAATAATGCCCCTCAGGAGAGGATCTTTGAAAACCAGCTACAATCCTTTGAAAAGAATCCAACTTCTTTTCATAAAAGTTTTCACACTTCTTATCTCAACACGGTTTCGATTTGTTTGATTGTACGAAGACAAAAAACGGAACGTTTGAGCCATATTTGATGATTAGGTTGGCCTTTAGTGGTTCTGTTGTGTGTTAGATGATTAAAAGTAGGTGAGAGTGAACAGGGTCTTGAAGCTGAAGAAACAATGGAGGATAGTCAAATGGAGAAGGTTTATGTTGGTCTTGGAAATGAATTACAAGAAGGGTACAAGACTCTGGATTGGACACTCAAGAAATGGAAATCCAATTCTATCACCGTTGTTATTCTTCATCTGACTTACAATCTTTCTCAGGATTTTGTTTACACCCCATGTAAGCTTGAAGATGATGCAAGTTTTTCTTTGTTTCTGTTAGAACTCAACTGGGGTTTGGGTTCTGTTAATTTCCTTTTCTGGTTTCAGTTGGGAAGCTCCCTGCAAGCTCTGTACGTGAAGAGAAATTGGAAGTTCTTAGAAAGTATGAGCAAGAAAAGATGGAGAAGTTATTGAGCAAGTACATAGCTTTCTGTGGACAGGTTTAGGTTCTTTTTGTCTCTGATGATTCACCTTGGAATCAACTGTTTCTGATAGTTTCTGAGGATCTCCATTTTCCTCAAAATTTTTACAGGTAAAGGCTGAAATTAGGAAAGTTGAGAAATCCGATGAGCCCATTCACAAGGTCATAGTAGATTTGATCTCCAGACGCAAGATAAAGAAATTGGTCATGGGACTTGCATTCATGAAGGCTTCTTCGTGGTGAGAACAAGTTTTCTTATCTTCTTCACTGTGTGATCAACTCATTATTTATCCATGTCTTCCTGTATAGGAGATCAAAGACTGCAACCAGCAGCTTACTGTACATTCAACAGCACAAACCCAATTTCTGTGAATTTTCCATTGTATGGGGAGGGAAGTTGATGTTTCTTAAAGGAGAAAATGATGAAGTATGCATCGAGAACGATCAAGGAGTGCCCATCACAAAGAAGGGTAGTTTCAAGAGTTGGCTGGGAAAGATGTTTGCTGAAAGTTCTAGCAGAAACTCTATCCATGGCCTGGACTCGAGTAGTTCCCAAGATCAATGGCAGAAAAATGCCCAAGATATTGAAGATTATTTCAAGCACTTATCTTCTCTGAATTTGGATGCAGAAATATGTGAGGAAGAGAAAGATGTCTTCCAAAATAATTCAATGGAGCCTGATTTGCCAGAACTTGATGATTCTACCATGGTAAGCATTAGAAAGATCATCTTATGCAATATGGGGTCATGACACCTTATCCTCAATGGCAAAATTGTGGTCCTTGTTTTGGCTCTGAAAGCTTAGCAAGATAGTGCTTTATGACTGTTAATAGCAGTGTTCCGAGTAATCGTAACATACCAACCGGTATCCGATGGAAAACGGTAATCAAATAGGCTGTGCCATACCAAATATCTGAATCGAGTTGTGCCACTTGCAAGAGTAGGATGTCACAGAAAGATTTTTAGATTATTCAATTTCTTCCCGTGTCGGCATGTTTCTCTCTCTTTTTCCTATTTTCTGAATATGCCAATGTTTTGCAATATGTCAGAGTGTTGCTGCAAAAGTGGAATCCATGAAAAGGAAAATAGATGAAGCCCAGAAGATAGTTCAGTTGAAAAAGGAAGAGGCAATGGCAAATGCAGAAAGATCTGCAAAAGCTGAATGGGCCATATCCTTGTGCAATACCCAGGTGATTTCAGTAGCTTAATCTCTGCGCAAACTTGAGCATATTTCACTATAGTCATCTAAAACAGTTCCTAGTTTTGACTTACTGAAATGCATTCCCACCGATTTAGGAAACAAAACATGTTTTTCTTGAACAAAGCAAATCCCAAGTTCTCGATCTTTTTTACGTTTGTTTTTGTTCCTGATGAACTGGGATGACGAATTCATTACAGGTTGAAAAGCTTGACGCAGGGATAAAAGAAGAGACAGCAAGACGCATAGAGATAACCAACCACATAGATTCCGAGAAAGAACAGATTCAGGATATCCTGAGCTATGTTCAAGAAAGCAGAAACAGGCTAACTTACCTTCGTGAACTACAGTTGGAACTCTCAAACAAACTTCAACTATCAACTGTGACAAGATCACACATGGAGAGTGAATTAGAGAAGGCAGTGATTGCAAGAGCTGAAATGGTTCGGGAAATTGAGGAGTTGCGTAGGCAGAGAGACGTCATTCAGCGCAGAATCGAGTTCTGCAAGGAGAAGGATGCCATTGGAATGGCCACCAAGTTGAGTGAACAGAGTTGCTCTTATAGAGATTACAGTGCAGAAGATATCAGGCTAGCAACAGATGATTTTTCTGAGATGCTGAGATTGAAATCAGGGGGTGATTGGACTGATGTTTATCGAGGACGCATCAATAATACAACTGTTGCTATCAAAATGCTACCTTCTGAAAGTCAGTTGTCTCCTGAAGATTTTCTAACCAAGGTAACATGAAAAACATGATCTTATCAAAGTAAGAGGTTCTAGCTTTACCATCTTCAAACTGATCATTGAACTATTTAACTTTAATCCAATGTTGTAGATGAAGATTCTGAACAGCATTCGTCACCCACACTTGATATGCATGCTTGGCTTCTGCTCGGAGCTAAAGTGCATTGTTTTCGAGTACATGCAAAATGGGAGCTTAAGAGATATATTATTTTCACAAAGGAACCTTAAGAAGGTAAATCGATCCCTCCCATGGCATGCCCTCTCTTAATGGTAAGAGGTCCTCTGCTTCTTGTAAATAAAAAAATAATGTTCAACTTCCTTTTCTTGAAACATTGA